>ML824908.1:89830-103923 GCA_009831015.1 Picea engelmannii
ATATATATATATATATATATATATATATAATTATTATATAACCTTATAACAGTCGACTCAGAGCTGGTTCGGACAAGGGAAATCTGACTATTTAATTAAAACAAAGAATTGCGATGGTCCATGTGGATGTTGACGCAATGTGATTTATGCCCAGTGCTTTGAATGTTAAAGTGAATAAATTCAACCAAGCACAGGTAAACGGCGGGAGTAACTATGACTCTCTTAAGGTATCCAAATGCCTCGCCATATAATTAGTGATGCACATGAATGGATTAACTAGATTCCCACTATCCCTATCTACTATCTAGTGAAACCACAACCAAGGGAATGGGCTTGGAATAATCAATAGGGGAAGAAGACCTTATTGAGATTGACTCTAGACGGAATTTTTGAAATGAATTGAGAGTTGTAGAATAAGTGGGAATCGTTTTTGGCACAAATGAAATACCACTACTTTTAACATTACTTTACTTATAATTTTGTGGGGTGGAGACGGGGCAGTTACCCTATTTTTGGCCTGAAGTCATGTTTCGATGGGTCGATCTGGGAGGAAGACATTTCCAGGTGGGGATTTTTTATGGGGAAACACATCTATTAAAATATAACATAAAATATAATTGTTGTATATAGAACATTTGTATTTGGGAGATCCTAGTGCACAACCACCCTTATTACCTTCCCCTCCTAATTTGTAGTTTGTTAGGGTCCTAACCTGCACATAGGTAGATCAATATATTCGGATGTAATAAAGGTCAATATTAATAAGGCCTTTCAATAAAATAGAATAAGGCAGATGTAAGAAGACCTAATAGAAGTTTTCGCTTCTAGAAGGATCTTCCTCTAGATGCTTCTCTTGATAGACATATTTAGTATAAATAAGGGTCGAAGGCATGAAAACCCTAGCTTGGAGATTATTGTAATAGAGCATTGCTCGATTGGAGTTTGCCCCCTCGAAGAGGCCTATGAACATTGCTTTCTGAATCAAAGTGTTATTTTTGTTGTTGTTCTTATATCATTTATGTGTTATTGTGGAGATTATGTTGGATATATTACTGTTATTCTGCCATTTCTAGCATTTTATTTTTGTTTTGCATATTTATTATAGTTGGTATCTTGCAAGTGGTATCAGAGCACTTTCCTTGGTAGAAATTGTGGGAATTTTTTTTTCAGGGTAGAGACGTATTCCGACGTCTTTAACCCACAGAGATCTGTCGTTACGCACATAAACCCATGGTTGAGGGATTCATACACGCATGAAATAGAAGTAGTTCTTAAGCACACATCTGTTGGCCACCCTTGTAACCCCTGTTGGTACCCCTTCGAGTGGTAGTGCATCAGATAGCACCTGTGTATGGATCGGCCTAGATTTCCTAAAGCCCTCTTTAGATAAACCTATCAATTGCCGAACTGCTATAGTGTCATCGAGAACAGTACTCGGAAAGATACTCTCTAGTACATGGGTAGTCGGGTAGTACAGCTAAGGGTATGGTCTATCCTCCTTAGTTAATTCCCTGAGATATTGGGTCGAGTAATACTGTTGGACCCCGCACATATATCAGAGAGATATAGCATAGGGCAAACCCTTGTCTGTAGAACCCTCGAATACCTATCCCTTGGGGGACAGAAACATAAACAAATTAAAACAGACCAGATCTATTGTCATGCAACTGTGTTTGGGTTGCCAAGTAAATACACATTTCTTTTTGGTTAAGAATTTGGGGATTTCATCACCGCAGTATTATTCAGACCACAGTATTCATCTCTCCGCCCTTATCACATTCATCCATATCATTTTTTGGAAAAAAAATTGACTCCGCCCACCCCTTTTCAGTTCACCCATCCTCATGGCCCATACCCGTAGCCAAGATCTGGAAACTCACTTCAAAACCTTGCAATCTAGTTTCCTCGAGACCCAAAAAGAAGTGAAACAACTCAATTTTATTGTTGCCTCCATCAATTCATCCATCAATTCATCCATCAATGCAACCATAAATACAACCATGCAGTCCTCAATGGAGGAAGTCAAACAAGAATTGACCACCCATATTGAATCTGTCTTTGCATCCCTCTGCACCAAACTGAAGATCCCTACAGATGACCATTTCTCTGAAGCACCTCCAAAGACCGAAGGCAAACATTCCTCCCATTCCCATACCTTTCAGCACCAATACTTTCAACGTGACATACGCCTTCCGCGGGTGGATGTGACCAAATTTGATGGCTTGGACCCCACTGGTTGGGTAACCCAAATGGAACATTATTTCTCTTTATACGACATCAAAGATGACTTGGCCAAACTCCGGTATGGTGTTCTCCATCTAGATCAAGAACGTTGGCAATGGTGGCAATGGAGAAAAACTTCCCGTCAAGGGTATATTGCTTGGACCCAATTTGTGACTGATCTTTATGAACGCTTTGACATGGACACCAACCATTTGGGTCATTTGACAAAGTTGAAACAATCTGAAACAGTAGAATACTTCATAGCTTCCTTTGAGCACCTGGCGTTTCGAACAGAGGGCATGACTGATGCTTTCTTTCGAGAGTGTTTTATCAGTGGCCTCAAGGAGGAGATTAGGGCTCATGTCCTCATGGTTAGAACCTCGACTTGGGTGGAGGCTACTAAAAGAGCTAAAGAAGCACAACAAGTTGTATCAGCTCAAAACTGAAAACCCTCCTTTATCCCTCTCCCTAAAACCGTCACTCCCACTACTCCCTCCGCCCCATTAAAGATCCAAAAATTGCCCAGGGCTGAAATGGATGAATGCCAACTCAAAGGCCTTTGTTATAATTGTGATGACAAATATTTCCCAGGCCACAAGTGTAAGGAACAAAATATTTTTATGGCCATCTCTAAGGATATTTCGGAAGAGGATGTTGAAACTCCCCTTGTGTCTGAGTCACCTAAAATCACTGACATAACCCCTCCCTCAGACCCTCCCAAAGTAGAACCCATCATTTCCCTCAATGCTCTCACTGGATTTTCCTCTCCCCAAACCCTCAAGTTAATCGGTTACATCAAGCATCGGAAGGTCATCATTATGGTTGATAGTAGAAGCACCCATAATTTTATTCATCGTCGCATTACCCAGGAAACTCATTTCTACGTCCATGTTGTCAACAATTTCCAAATCATGATTGCCAATGGTGGTTCCATGAAATGTGGAGGGTGCTGTGAAAATGTGCGCCTCCAAATCGATGACTACCACATAAAATCCCATGTGTTTGCTATCGACATGGGTGGTTGTGACATTGTGTTGGGTGCCAACTGGATAAGAACTTTGGGTCCCATTCTCATGGATTTTAAGGCATTAACCATGCAATTCGACCAGGAAGGCCATGAATATAAATTCCAAGGCATCACTGTTGGTTCACCTGAGGTCATCAGTTCCCATCGCATGGAAAAGCTACTCAAAAAAGGTCATTCTAGTGTCATTTCCCAACTCCATGCCATCCAAGCAACATAGACACCCCTGGTGTCGCATGACCTCCAAGCTCTCCTTTCTAAACATTAAATGATATTTTCCACTCCTCAAGGACTCCCTCCTTCATGTGGTGTTCATGATCATTCCATTCCCCTTGTACCCAGAAGCCTTCCTCCCAAGATCCATCCATATCACCACCCCTTTTCACAAAAAAATGAAATTGAGAAAATGGTCCAGGAACTCCTTAATGTAGGTGTTATCCGCCCTAGTATGAGCCCTTACTCTTCTCCTGTAGTCATGGTCCTGAAGAAAGAAGGTTCTTGGAGAATGTGTCCTAACTTCCATGCCCTCAACAAACTGACCATTAAAGACAAATTTCCCATTCATGTCATTGATGACCTCCTAGATGAATTGAGTGGTGCCCAATTCTTTACTAAACTTGATCTTTGCTCGGGCTATCACTAGATACGTATGAAAGAGGTAGACATTCCCAAGATGGCCTTTCGCACTCATGAGGGCCACTATGAGTTTTTGGTCATGCCCTTTTGCTTGTGTAATGCCCCCTCCACCTTCCAAAGCCTCATGAATCATGTCTTCCATCCCTTTCTCCGTCATTTTGTCTTAGTTTTATTTGATGATATCTTCATCTATAGCAAAACCTGGACAGACCATCTTACTCATGTGGATCAAGTTCTCCATCTCCTTTCCCAGCACCAACTTTTCCTGAAACCGTCTAAATGTGATTTTGGTGCCCCAGAAGTAGAATACTTGGGTCATCTAGTTGGCAAGGATGGTGTTAGGGTGGATCCGAAAAATATTGAAGCTATGCAAGACTAACCACACCCAAAGACTCTCAAAATCTTGCATGGATTTCTGGGCTTAACAGGGTATTATCGAAAGTTTGTTAAAAACTACGGAAAGATTGCAGCACCTCTCACTTCTCTCCTAAAAAAGAACTCTTTCACTTGGACTCCAGCTACTGCTCAAGCTTTTCAAACCTTGAATACTACCATGTGCACCACTTCGGTTCTAGCCCTTCTGGATTTCACAAAGACCTTTGTGTTGGAATGTGATGCCTCGGGGAAAGGAATCGGTGTTGTCCTTATGCAAGAGGGTCAACCTTTGTCCTTCACCAGCAAGGAACTGTCTGAAAGGAATTTGGGCAAACCCATTTATGAAAAGGAAATGTTGGCTATTATGCATGTCGTTGATCTGTGATCCCCTTATCTCTTGGGGCAACGCTTCCAAATTAAGACCGACCATCAAAGCCTCAAGTACTTTTTGGAACAATTCATTTCCTCCCAGGAGCAACAAAAATGGGTGACTAAGCTCTTTGGTTATGATTATGAGATCATTTAAAAGAAGGGAAAAGACAATGTAGTGGAAGATGCACTGTCCCGAAAATATGAAGAAGACGGATCCCTTTTTTCCCTTTCCTTCATTGTACCCGATTGTTGTGCGCCAGGAATGGCTTCAAGATCTAAAAAGTTTGCATCTGATCCAGCAATTGCAGACCAAAGCTCCGGCTCCCCCAGGGTACTCTTGGCTCCAGGATGAGATTCAATACAAAGGTATTGTGTATTTAAGTAAACAATCAAAGCTTAAATCCACAGTACTTTCTGAGATTCATGCTACACCCATAGTGGGGCACTCAGGGTTCACCAAAAAATATGACAGGGTCAAACGTTCTTTTTTCTGGGATGGTATGAAACATGACATCCTTAATTTTTTCATTGAATGTGAGGTGCGTCAATGCAACAAGGGAGAAACAGTCAAATCTCTGGGCACACTACAACCACTTATGATTCCACCTGCTATTTGGAAGGATATCTCTATGGACTTTATTACCGGCTTACCCAAATCAAGGAATAAATCAGTCATAATGGTGGTTGTGGATCGCCTTTCCAAGTATTCTCATTTCTATGCTCTTCAACACCCATTTACTACATCCACGGTGGCTCAACTTTTCATGGACTAGGTCTTCAACCTTCATGGCATGTCGCACTCTATTGTTTATGATCGTGACCCAACTTTCACAAGCAATTTTTGGCAAGAACTATTTAAGCTACAGGGCACCCAATTGCATCTTAGCACAACTTATCATCCTCACACTGATGGTCAAACGAAAGTTGTCAACAAGTGTTTGGAAACATATCTGAGGTGTTTTGCCTCTGAAAAACAACATCAGTGGTCTCAATGGCTACCCCTATCCGAATGGTGGTACAACACTTCCTACCATACAGCTACTCGCATGACTCCTTTTGAAGTGGTATATGGACAGAAGCCACCTTCAGTTCTCTCATACTTACTGGGTACCTTGACTCCTTTTGAAGTGGTATATGGACAGAATCCACCTTCAGTTCTCTCATACTTACCAGGTACCTCGAAGGTCCAGGCGGTTGACCAAACACTTACAGTTCGAGAGGATATTCTTCATACCCTTAAAGAGAACTTGGTCATGGCACAGAATCACATGAAGCAACAAGCAGATCAAGGTCACTCTGAACATCAATTTGTAGAAGGGGATCAGGTGTTTCTGCGACTGCAACCATACAAGAAAAATGCCCTCAAGGATGAGCATTGTCAAAAGCTAGCGCCCAAATTTTATGGTCCTTATACAGTTCTCAAGCGTGTGGGACAAGTCACATATCAGTTAGCTCTGCCCATTCAGTTGAAGCTACATCCAGTTTTTCATGTTTCATGCTTAAAGAAGGTGATTGGAACTAGGTGCCAAATTCAAACCAACCTTCTCGAGTTAGCTGAAGAAGGATCCATTTGGCTACAACTAGAAGCAGTTTTGGACCAGAGTGAGTGTCTCATGTGTAAGAGAACCATCAAGGAAGTGCTAGTCCAGTGGAAAGGTACGACTCTAGCAGATGCCACTTGGGAACCAGCTACCATTCTGCAGCAGTTTCCACATCTCAAGCCTTGAGGACAAGGTTGTTTTTAAGGGGGCGGACATGTTAGGGTCCTAACCTGCACATAGGTAGATCAATATATTCGGATGTAATAAAGGTCAATATTAATAAGGCCTTTCAATAAAATAGAATAAGGAGGATGTAAGAAGACCTAATAGAAGCTTCTTCTTCTATAAGGATCTTCCTCTAAATTCTTCTCTTGATAGACATATTTAGTATAAATAAGGGTTGAGGGTATGAAAACCGTAGCTTGGAGATTATTGTAATAGAGTGTTGCTCGATTGGAGGTTTCCCCCTCAAAGTGGCCTGTGAACATTGCTTTCTGAATCAAAGTGTTATTTATGTTGCTGTTCTTATATCATTTCTATGTTATTGTGGAGATTATGTTGGATATATTACTGTTATTCTGCCATTTCTAGCATTTTATTTTTGTTCTGCATATTTATTATAGTTGGTATCTTGCATAGTTACATCCAGTCATTTCTAAATTGAATCTAGTTTCCTCACTTTCACAATATGGATAGATGTGTGAACCCTATATATTATTAAATATGTCAAAACCACTATCCATGAGCCTATGGTTACATACAAATGGGAAAAAAAAGGTGGATACAAAAATGCCACCCATTCCTCCTCAGGGTCCTCCCTAGGATCTTGTTGTATCTCATAATGTTGCATACTCCATTGATATCCATGTTGTTATCAATTTTTTTTCTAGCCCTCCTCATCATGAAGAGGTTTTATTTTCTACCCCTCTATTTAGATATGTAATTATTATTGCAATATCCTTTTAGGAAATGCACTTAGATTCATTTACCCCTATGCAACCCACCACATGTTGCAAGGTTAATATAGTATTTAATTGATCATGAAATTATCTTGTGTAAGGATTATTCCCTTATTTTTGACACTATAAACACGTCTACCTTCTTGAAGCAATATTTAAACATGGTAGGCTTCCATAATCTTGCATGAAGAATATTTTTTAATGTCTTGGTTCCTAAACAATCTCCACCCACCTCTCCATAATGGGATTCATGTATCAAGTGTCTAGTTTTTTTATGGTTGAACACATATTCTCAATATTACATTCATACCTATTCTATATAAGTACACTACTACTATCTTTGATATTAATTATTTATGTGCTAGGCTTTTTTACTTTGGAACATTCATTCCTTAGGATTCTTTACCATATTCAAGTGATATACATCCTCCAAGTACCCAATTATTGTCTAACCCTAAAACAACTTAGAATTGGGGAAGTATCCTTCCATCTGTTTCTCCTCTACTCCATTCTCTATCCTAAACAAGTGGTCTAATCATTCATGGGAATTTTTGTGTTTCACAAATATTTTAAAATCATATTCCTGAAAAATCATTAACAATATACATAATCATCCTAACAAGATGATCTTATTTACTTGTCTTGGCATATCCTTTGACAATTTTTCTCTAGTTCTGTATGTGGCCCAAGAAAGACTTGATTTTGCATGGGTTTACAAGTGGTTCCATATCCCTTATTACTTTTATCTTATATATATCTACTAGCATACCTTCCTCGGACACTATATGCCCCAAAAGTTTCCCAAAATTGTTATATCTAATTATCATATTTAGAATTTAAATGAATTAGGACTTAGATGTATAATAAAATCTAACCAATAAAGTGATTTAATAATGGAAATGTAGTAATTAATCATTAGATATTATGGATTTATGTAATGTACTCAACCTATCCCCTAGTATAATGAGGCATTGCATCATCTAATGTATGAAGGAATTCACTATTTCTCATCTTTAATGTGTATTCTATTCACGCTTGTGTGTATAAAACCTACATGGAATCAAATCCCATTGTGGAGAGAAGAAGTTGAAGTAGAAGTGAAAGAATAGATTCGGATTAGAGTCTCCATAAGAAGTTAGTGAGGTCACATAGAGGTGGGGAATTTCCCATCCTTTCCTATAGGGTGATGGAGCCCATGAGGAATTAACATCAATTTTTTTCAACATGTGCAAAGAGATAGATGGATCATTTTGAAAACAAAGGGAGGGCCCTTGAAATGGTGAATTAATTGTTTCATATAATGTTGTATGTAAATGAAAATTGAATAGTTAGAATTTTACCTCATTGTTGGCCCTTGACCAAGTTTTGAGAGATCCTTGGTCAAAGTTTGACCTATTTTGGGACTTCGACAACCTGTCGAAAACGGAGCGCAAGACGAATTAGATATCGCGGGATCTTGGCCTATTTTTGGGTCCTTTTTGGGATTTGGGAATATGTAATGGGTATGGGATGTCGGCCCATGGGTTTACCCTTGTTTAGGCCTATTTTGTAAAGTATAAATAGATGTCGGCCCATGGGTTTACCCGTGTTTAGGCCTATTTTGTAAAGTATAAATAGATGTCTAAGCATTGTAAGAAGGGGCATCTATGTGATGTATGGTCGATAAGCTAAGAGCTAAGTGCAAGTTTGGTTTGTAGATGCTCTATGCATATTGTGAGAAACTATAGAGCTAAGTGAAAGTGGTTGTAACAGACTGTGAAAGGCTTTGTGCTAGACCTATCTCGGGGAAGGAGGATCTGGCGAGGTGCGCGCAGATATCCTATCCTATGCGAAGTAGGGTTTTTGTGGCTCTGTGCATGTAGATGAACGATTGAAGCTAATAAAGAAGATGATTTGGTGGACATATCCCTAGGGTGGGGGTGAACCACATAAATATTGTGTTATTCTGCTATGTGCGATGTTCTTATGTATTTATGTGTTATTTGCTAATTGCTTGAGATAGATAGATAGATTTGTTTATGCTTTGTGCTTATGATGAATCTAGATGTTAGATCTGATATAGGTGAATGTGCTTAGTGCTTGAATCTTCCAGATCTAACCTGTTCCTTTATGCTAAGTGATTAAATACATTAGATCTGGGTGAATGTTGTGATGCTCTGTTTTATCTACGAAGTAGATACTGGTTAAATAATGATGAACTAATGGTTCTAAGTGCTCTATTAAGTATTATAATCATAGATCTGTGTCCCAGCTAAGTTTGCGGACACCTGAGTCCTGCAACCACCCCAACCTCTACCTCGGGTGAGACTTCATCTTCTTCGCAAGTGTTGCCGAAAGGGTCGGTAGTTAGGGTTTTGTTAGTGCGTTGTTATAACGTTGAACCCTGGGTATTCCCCTGTGCCAACGAATGGTTCTATTGCTGGGACCTGAAACTGTGATTGTTGGGAACTGAAGAAAAGAGAAAGCTATGTGCGTAGATTTGTTTCTCTAGTGCACAGTACTCTACTTAGTTTGACAAGCTATGTGCCAAGAAAAGAAATCTGATCTGAAGAAAAGAGGAAAGATCTGAAAGCTTTGTGCTCTGAGAAAGGTAAAAGTGAGACTTTTTTATTAAAAGAGGTAAGATCTGAAAGCCCCGTGCTCTGATAAAGGTAAGAAAATTGAAAAGTTCTAGATCTGAAAGCTTTGTTCTCTGTAGAAGTACGATAAGTGGAAATTTTTGTTTCAACAATATGGATCTAGGTGTGTTTTAGAGATTCTATCATAGCTTGAAAACTAGGGTATTAATAGATGAAAAAAGATTTGATATGAGTAGATCTGATAAGAATAGTGAAAAATATGTTATAGCTATAAATAGAAAGAATGTTTGAACTAATAAATGTATGCAGGAATCTAGAAATAAATGTTTGCAAATTAGCTACCATGATCCTAGCGTGCAGTACAAGAAAGGTTGGGGATCATTTAAAAGAAAGAGAGGATTAACCCATTGTTACAGTTGTAGAAGACTGGGACATCTTGCTAAGGAATTCCCTGGGAGAAGACCTAGTTGTCTTTGTTGCAAAGCTATGGACCATGAAGTATTGGATTGCCCTAGAATGATTTCTAAGCTTGAAGAAATGAACATGAGACAAGAAAACCCTAAGGCAGATCCAAAAACCAAGAGTATGATAGAACCCCAGAAAGAATCAGAAAAAGTATTGCTACATATGTAAGAAACCCTAAATGACCACCGACATGTCAGATTATCAGAGATCTTCAAAGAAAAAGAATGCATTGAAGCAAGAATAGGAGACTTCGACATTGAATGTTTTCTAGATGAGGAAACACAGGTGAATATCATGACAGAGAGAACTTGGGAAGCTATAGGGAAGCCTGCTATGATTCCTTCATTAGGAGGAATAGGACTATTCAAAGGAAATATGATAAACCTATGTGGAAAGCTCACCCAGATACTTATGAATGCCAATGGAACTTCAACAAAGGGATATTTTGAGACTATTAAATTTATTGAGAACGGTGCCCCATTTACCATGCTACTAGGAGAATCTTGGATTGAAAGAGATCAGGCTAGAAGGCAAGCAGAAGAAGAAGTTTTAGAGCAGAAGAAGCAAGAGTTAAAATAATTTATGACTAGAAGGATCACACACTTGATTACAGAACAGAAGAACAACTCAAAGCTATTTAACACCAAACACTCGGATGTCGAAGTTGCAAGAACACTAGAAGACCCACAGAAGATAGAAGTACCTATTCTAGATAAAGAAGAAAGATCACCCTCGAATCTTAGGAAAGACCCTCAAAAACGTGAAGTAACTATGCCAAAAGAAGATAACAATCAGAATGGAAAAAGGCATACCAAGATGAAGCTCACTGGGAAGAAAGCTAGAAAGCTAAGTAAGAAGAGAGATAAGATTGACAAGTTGTAGAAGGTTCCAGAGGGAACCTCCCAGAAGGAAAATTTGCAAAATTGGAACTTCATTGGGATATTAGAACAATGACACATGGCACTTCGTCATGGCGAAGCAATATAGCCATTGGGGACATTATAACCGTTAGACCAACGCTCCAAATGGGTAGAAAGACATTTATGGACAGACAGCTCGCCATATGACCATTAGGATTATGCCATAACGGACATAGCAGAGTTAATGAAGGCTTCATACCCATTGCAAGCAACCCATTGTCGAATTACCTATTTGTCCCATTGCGCCATGCACCGAGAACACTTTTTCCAACTGAGAGTTTGAGCCCGTAGACTAAGTTGATTTTTCACAGTGATCATCATGTTGTTGCTCTCTATCCCATTACTATTTCTAAGTTACTCCCAAAACCCAAGATTGTTAACCCTGAGTGTGTATCTCGAACGAGTTGAGCATTGTAGAGAAAGTTGTTGAAGAAGTTATGATCGACCTCATGACTGAAAAATTCATGTCGATGTCTACAGGTGTACAAGCATCGTCGATGAGAGGATTGCCAGCCTCTCCGTCCACTGCTCGTACAGCTCAACCATCCCGGCCATCAGATGAGAAGCGAACCAAGCACCGGGATGATCTATCGAATACCAAATTGATCCTGACCATATTACCCGCCTATATACCACCTCTGAGCAGTGCAGTAAATCAAGATAGCATGCCCAGAGACTTCAAATACACCTTGGTTACAGCGTACCTCCCGAAGGGGATACGTGCAGTTCAAGTAGACCAAGATAAGATTGCAGAATTGAATTTTAGTGACTTCAACCTTGGATATCACAAAGTCTATAACATTCTCACCCCGCATAAGTACTTGACTAGAACTAAGGGGAAGAATTCGAAGATAATCCCCCAGTTGTGGACTATGAACCTCGCACAGTCCACCTTGTTGAACGTCATGAAGATTCCCCACTTCGAAAGACACAAGGAGTTCAATGCTTGTGTCAATTTGTTGCTTTCTTGTTACCATGGTGGCTATTTGTGGCTAAATCATCATATAACAGTTGATTCGACTCTGATCAATCAGATCATGGGATTGAGTATGCAGGGACCGGATCCACAAGAGTTTTACCTAGGAAAAGCTATGGATCATGCTCTAGCACAGAAGATCAAGGACACTTATGGCGATATCGAGAAGGGCACGCGAGGCTACAAGGTAGCTTCTATCCAGAGTAGCGCAGTGTGCCTCGCCGATCAGTTTATTGCAGGGAAGTTAGTCCGAAGTAATCACCCTACCCAGGTCACTAGTTTTTGTAGTTGACCTTTTTTATAATCCTAAATTGCACCACACATGCTTACCTGGCATCAGGCCAACTCATATCCCTTCATTGCCAAAACATCTGTTGAACAACCTCTTTAAAAATCCTCTTGGGTAAAGGTACGCGCGCCCTAACCCACTACTGCACGCGTGTGAATGTTGGCAGGCCTACTACAGCCCGTGTTTACCTAACAAAACACAAAAATAGGAAAGTTGTCGATGGGGCAAAAAGCTATGGGTCAGTTAACTGAAACTCTCGGCCATGCATGGCCGAGAGTTCGTCCAAAACCCTATCTCCTTCTAGCCTATAAAAGAAGGGGTATGGGTACTATTTGGAGGAGGAAAAAAATAGTGAACAAACTCTGCCCATTTGCCGAATCCATTGTCCCAACCCTTTAGCCTTTCCTCAAGCCTAAGGAGAATTAACGCAAAGAAGTTGGAGGACAAAAGAAGAGGAGGAGCCCAGGATCAGGATCAAGGAGAGGTGGTCGGTCTCGACTTTGATTGTAAGTTGATTCATTTTGAAAATAATAAAAGAATACTTTTCCCGTCCCAATGCATGAGTTATCTATGATTTGTGTAATTTATGCTTAATTTCTAACCCTCAAGTAGAAAGTAGTGTTTTGTCTTGATTGCAGGTTAACTTCGGAAGGAGCAGCGCAAGTAAGCGGGCAAAGCGCAACAGAGGATCTGCACCAAACATCAGTAAAAAGGTTAGTAGTTCATTTCCATGCATGTATCGTGAAAGAGGGGTTTAAGTTTTGGGTGGTAGGTTAAAAAGTCATTTCTTTACGGTCAAAATCTGCATGCAAGTCTGACCTTAGTTTGCTAGTCTGTAGGGTGTTTTTCCCAACAACAGAATTGGCGACCGTACTGGGGAAGATACTCTTTAGGGTTTCCAGATTTAGTTGAGTTTTTGGGTAGTTTAAGAGATCAGATTTTTTGTTTCTTTGCCTGTCTTTTTCAGTAAGGCCTGAGCTAGCAGGGAGCCTGGTTCTTTATACCAGTTTTCCCTGACTGTTGCTTGATGGAAATTTTTGGGACACACAGAGGTACACGCGGCCTACAGAAAGCCTGCACGCATGTGCCCACGCCCTAACCTTCTATAGCCCACGTGTGAACTCTTGTTGTGGAGGTTTCAGTAGCGTGTAGGAGTTCATAGAGCTTGAGAGGCGATCCTCCTCTTCCCTATCATAATTATACATTCTAAGGGGGCTTTCTAGATCCTGTCTGAGTCTTGCTGGTTCACAGTCTTGTCTCAGTTTGCTTTATTGCGTTATGTTATTCCTTGCAATTATTTTTCTTTTCTGTTAAAAAGAAGCATCCAAGCCTTCAGGAGACCCTAGTTATCAATACCAGAGGCCTCTTCCTGGTCTGGGATGCCTGTGTTATTTTTGTCTTAGAGTTTATACATACACGCAGCCGGTGCAAGTGCAGCCCGCGGGTACACGCGCTCTGTTGTAGCTCAGCACGCGTTTTCACGCGTGTTGTTTTAGTGACAGAAGCGTGCTTGACAGGCTACTTTTCAATCAGGGTGGGGAAGTCATCCCCTCCTGTGGTGAGAAGTGTTCCTCTCAGGTGTTTGAGTCTAGGGTTGCATAGTCAGTAGGTTAGGGTCTCTTATCCTTAGCCTGTTTTTTCTTAGTTGATGTTTGATAGAAAAGATAAAAAAGAAAAAAAATTGTTTTATGGTTTTTAGACAAGCGAAAGAATTTGTGCTTTTTGATTTCCATT
>ML824909.1:0-25502 GCA_009831015.1 Picea engelmannii
AAATTTATACAGACAAAGGTAGAACACACATAGAATTTAAAGTGGATGAGCATGTATTCTTAAAAGTGAAATCTAAGAAGAGTTCACTTAAATTTGGGAGTTGCCCAAAGTTGGCAGTGAGATATTGTGGACATTTGAGATCCTGCAAAGGATTGGTCCTATTACATACATGCTTGCACTACCTCAATCCATGTGCATACATAATTTGTTTAATGCGCCTTTGCCTAAAAAGTATGTGTCTGATGATAATCATTTAATTGATTGGAATGCGATCCAGGTGGAACAAGAAAGAGACTTTTGATTTCAATCGATATGCATACTGGATAGGAAATCCAAGTTGCTTCAAAATGGAGCAATAGGGCTGGTAAAGGTTCAATGGACATATTACAGTCCCAAGGATGCAACATGGGAGCATAAGGATTCCATGTGGGAGGAGTACCCCCATCATTTTGGAGATTTTTGAAGAATTTTGTTGTACATGTGTATATAATGCACAAATGATAGTTCATAAATAAGGGGGAGGGGAATGTAATACCCCTAGGACAAACCCCAATTGTACATATGCTTTATAGGCTAGTGAGCCAAGATGTTTTGGGCCAAATTACCTTTGTAAATATGTTTTGAGGCCAGAGTGCCTATGTGATTTATGCTAGGAAGACTATGAGCTGAAAGGATGGAAAGACTAACAAATGTAATATGTAATCACACTTGATTATATTAATAAAATAAATCATTGTTGCCAACCAAGTTAGATGAAAAAGTTGTCAATTTTCACATGCAACTCTATGTGACTAATTTTCAAATCTGAAAATTTCTTCCTAGTGAGCTAACAATGAACCCTAGCTGTTATCACTGAACAATTTTACAATGAAAATATATGCAATTGAAATAAAAAGATCAGAGATGAATCATCAACACACATGAGACAGACAATTTATGTTTTGTAACTTTATCAAATTCATAAATTCTGAGGGAAAAACCATCCCTCCTATCCTATAATGTACAAGATCTATTATAATAGCTGAAAAACAGAAATATTGCAGAGAATAACATCGGAACAACACAATAGATAAAACCACAACACCAAAATAATACCTTTATTGATAGGAAACAATGTTCACTTGCCTCTTCAAGGGGGGCAACCTCCAACAGAGAAACTCTCTATTACAATAATTCTCAAGACAAAAACTTAGCTTTCCCTCGACTCCTATTTATACTAAATCTATCTACCAAAAGAACAATCTAGAGGAAGATCTTCTAGAAGCATAAGCTTCTATTAGGTATTCTTACATTTGACTTATTCTTCCTTATTACTAGGCCTTATTAATATTGGCCTTTATTACATGGAAAACATATTATTCTACCTACGTGAGGGGTTAGGGAGGTAAGGTCCCTAACATGCCCTCCCCATTAAAAATAGTTTTGTCCTCAAGGATTGAGATGATGAAATTGTTGTAGAATGGTAGTTCGCTCCCAGGTGGCATCTACTGGAGTTGTATCTTTCCACTGTATTAACACTTCCTTAATGGTGTATTGACAGAGACGACACTCACGTTGGTCCAAGAATGCTTGTGGATGTAACCAAATGGAGCCTTCTTCATCCAACTCGGGTAGACTAGTTTGAGTTTGGAACTTAGTTCCAATCACCTTCTTTAAGTAGGAGACATGAAAAATAGGATGGAGCTTAAAATGACTAGGAAAAGCTAATTGATAGACCACATGTCCGACACTCTTGAGAATTGTATAAGGAACATAAAATTTGGGCACCAGTTTCTGACAATGGTTGGCCTTGAGTGAATTCTACTTATAAGGTTGCAGTTGAAGAAGCACATGGTCCCCTTCAACAAATTGACGTTCTGAGCGACCTTGATCTGCTTATTGCTTCATGCGATTCTGATCCATGACCAAATTCTCTTTGAGGGTGCGAATAATAGCTTCTCAAATTGTAAGAGTTTGGTCAACCGCCTAGACCTTCGAGACATCGGGCATGTATGAGAGAATTGAAGGTAGATTATGTCCACATACTGCTTCAAAATGATACATGCAAGTATTTGTATGGTAAAAAGTGTTGTACCACCATTCAGCTAGGGGTAACGAATGAGCCCATTGATTTTTCCTTTGAGATGAAAAACACCTCAAATATGTTTCCAAACACTTCTTGACAACTTGAGTTTGACCATCAGTCTGGGGATGATAGGCAATGTTGAGATGTAATTGGGTGCATTGTAGCTTGAACATTTCTTTCCAAAAAATGTTTGTGAAAGTGGGTTCTCTATTAGAAACAATAGAATGAGGCATGCCATGAATATTGAAGACATGATCCATGAAACGTTGAGCCACAATGGAGGCGGTAAATTGGTGTTGAAGAGCACATAAATGAGTATACTTGGAAAGACAATCAACTACCACCATGATGGATGAATTATTTCCCAATTTAGGTAAGACAACAATGAAATACATAGAGATATCCCTACAAATAGTGGGTGGAATCGGAAGCGGTTGTAGTGTGCCAGGGGATTTGATTGTTTCTCCCTTGTTGTGTTGACAAACATCACATTCCACCACAAAAGTGTGAATGTACTATTTCATACCATCCCAGAAAAAAGAACGTTTGACCTTGTCATAGGTTTTGGTAAACCCTGAGTGCCTAGCTGTGGGTGTAGCATGAATCTTAGAAAGCACCGTGGATTTAATTTTTGATTGTAGCAAAGCTCATCATTGTGACAGGACTACCCTGGGGAAACTGGAGAATTGGCTTGCAATTGATGGATCAGACGTGGAATGTTTGGATCTTGCAGCCATTATTGGTGAACAACTTGGAGCCAATCTGGTACAATCAAGGAGAGGGAAAAAAGGGACCCTTCATCTTCATATTTTCTTGAAAGAGCATCAACAACCACATTGTCTTTGACTTTCTTGTAAATGATCTCATAATCATATCCAAATTGCTTAGTCAGCCATTTTTGTTGCTCTAGGTATGAAGGACATTGCTCCATAAAATACTTGAGGCTTTGATAATTTGTTTTAATTTGGAAGCATTTCCCCAATAGATAAGGGCGCTAGAGATCCACTGCATGCATAATAGACAACATTTCCTTTTCATAGATTGATTGACCCAAATGTCGCTCTGACAGTTGTTTTCTGGTAAAGGCCAAAGGTTGGCCATCTTGCATAAGGACTACTCCAATTCCTCTCTCGAAAGCTTCACATTCCAGGAAAAAGGTCTTTGTGAAGTCAATAAGGGCCAGGACATGAGTGGTGCACATAGCTGCCTTCAAGGCTTGGAAGGCATGATGATCTATTGGAGTCCAAGTGAAAGAATTATTCTTAAGGAGAGAAATGAGAGACACCACAATCTTTCCATAATTCTTAAAAAACTTGCGATAATAGCCTATTAAACCCAGAAAACTACGCAATCTTTTGAGAGTCTTGGGGTGAGGCCAATCCTGCATAGCTTCAATCTTCGTAGGATCCACCCTGTCACCCGCCTTTCCAACAATATGACCCAAGTATTCGACTTCTAAATCTCCAAAAGAAAATTTAGATTTTTTTAGGAAAATTTGGTGCTGAGAGAGTAGATGAAGAACTCGATCCACATGAGCAATATCAGTTGTCCAGGTTTTACTATAGGTAAGAATATCATCAAAGAAAACTAAGACAAAATGATGGAGAAAAGTACGGAAGACATGATTCATGAAGCTGTAGAAAGTGGAGGGAGCATTACACAAGCCAAAGGGCATGACCAAGAAATCATAGAGGCCCTCATGAGTTCAAAATGCAGTATTAGGAATGTCTTCATCTTTCATACGTATTTGGTGGTAGCCAGAATGAAGATCAAGTTTAGTAAAGAACTGGGCACCACTTAATTCATCCAAGAGATCATCAATGATAGGAATGGGAAATTTGTCTTTGATGGTGAGTTTGTTGAGGGCGTGAAATTCAATACACATGCACCAAGAGCCTTCTTTCTTAAGTACCATGGCCACAGGAGAAGAATAGGGGCTAGTACTAGGAAAGATAATGCCTACAACGAGCAATTCTTGAAATTTTTTCTCAATTTCATTTTTCTGGGAAAAGGGACGATGATAGGGATGAACATTGGGAGGAAGGTTGTCGGGTACAAGGGGAGTGGAATTATTATGAACACCACGGAAAGGAGGAAGTACCTGGGGAGTGGAAAAAATAGGTTCATGTTTGGAGAGGATGGATTGGAGGTCAGGAGGTACAGAGGGTGTTTGAGTGGCATAAATGGAATGGAGTTGTGAAATAATGTCGGAATGACCTTCTTTTAGGAGCTTTTCCATGCGATGGGAATTGATTATCACAAGGGATCATGTTGTGATTCCTTGGAACTAATACTCTTGGCCCTCCTGGTTGAATTGCATGGTTAATTCCTTAAAATCCATGATAATGGGGCCCAAATTCCTTATCCATTTGACACCCAACACAATGTCACAACAACCCATGTTGATAGAAAACATATGAGATTTCATGTGGTACTAACCAATTTGGAGACAGACAATTTCACAATGCCCCCCACATTTCATGGACTTTCCATTGGCAATCATGATTTGAAATTTGTTGATTGCTCGGATATAGCAATTAGTTTCTTGGGAAATGTGGCAATGAATAAAATTATGGGTGCTTCCACTTCAATGAGGATGATGACCTTCCAATGCTTAATGTAACCAATTAACTTGAGGGTTTGGGGATCAGAGAAGCCAGTGAGTGAATTCAAGGAAATGACCGGTTCAACTTCTGGGGGGTCTGTGGGTGGAGTCAGGTCAGTGGGTTCAGGTGACTCAGTCACAGGGGGATCCTCGGCCTCTTATTCAGAAACATCCTCAGATATGTCCATAAAAAGCTTTTGTTACTTACACTTTTGCACAAGAAAATATTTGTCATCACAATTATAACAAAGGCCCTTCAATTAGCATTCAACCATTTCTTCTCGGGTCTATTTTTGGATCTTTAGCGGAGTGGAAGGAGGAGTGGGAGTGACTTGTTTAGGGAGAGGAATAAAGGAGGGTTTTTTGGTTTGAGAAGAGACAAGTTGTTGTTCTTCCTTAGCTCTTTTAGTAGCTTCCACCCAACTCTGAGGGTGAGCCATGAGGACGTGGGCACAAATCTCATCCTTGAGGCCATTGATAAAGAATTCCTGAAAAAAAGCATCTGACATGCCCTCTGTGCGGAAATCCAATCACTCAAAAAAAACTATAAAGTATCCCACTATGCCAGATTGTTTCAACTTTGTCAAACAACCTAAATGGTGGGTGTCAGTTTCAAAGCATTCATAAAGCTTTGCAACAAATTGTGTAAAAGCCACATACCCTTGGCAGACATTTTTTCTCCATTGCCACCATTGCCAACGTTCTTGATATAGATGGATAAAAACATACCGGAGTTTAGCCAACTCATCGGTAATGTTGTACAAAGATAAATAGTGTTCCATTTGAGTTACCCAGTCGGTGGGATCCAAACCATCAAATTTGTTCACATCCACTCACAGAAGGCGTAGGTCACGCTGAAAGTTATGGGACTGAAAAGTCTGGGAATTGGAGGAAGTTTCACCTTCGGGGTGCAAAGGTGGTTTAGAGGAGGTAAGGTCTTCAGTAATATTCAACTTGGCACAGATATGGCCAATGAAGGATTCAAGATGGGTAGAGAGGTAATGTTTCAGGGTTTCCATTTTTTTGTTTATGTTGGAATGCATGTTGTTATTGATGGTGGTAATATTGGCACTGAGTTGTCATACTTCCTTTTGGGCCTCTGCAAAATAAAAGGACAAGTTATTGAGGTGGGCTTCAAGGTCTTGGCTACAGGTGTGAGCCATGATGAAGGAGGGAACTAGAAAGGGGCAGGTGGGACCACACAGAAAATGTATTATGGGTGAAGGGTATCATGATGATCAGGGTGACGAGTGGAATCCAATGGTGTAAGTTCCAAATAAGGGGGTCGAAAAGGGTTTGGGTCCAAGGAAAACAATATTTGCTGAAAAATGATAGGTATGATTGCGATCAGGGTGAAGAGAGGAATCAATGGGATAGGGCTCAAATAATGGTGCAGGCATAATCAAGACTTTTTTTTCTTAACTCCTATGGAATTATACTTTGATTTGAAGAATACTGCAGTGTTGAAAATCCCAAATTCTTAATAGGAAAAAATGTGTAGTAATTTTGCAACCAAAATGCAGGAGGTAAAGTTGCATGACAATAGATCTTGTCTATTTTGTTTCTGTTTCCATCCCAAAGGTTAGGGTATTCAGGGTTTTTATAGACAAGGGTTTACCCTATGTTATATCTCTCTAATATACGTGCAAGGTCTAACAATAGTACTAGGCCCAATATCTCAAGGCACCAAATAAGGATGCTAGACCATGCCCTTAGTCGTACTACCCAAATACCCAGGTACTAGAGATTATCTTCCCAAGTGTTGTTCTCAGTGGAACTATAACAATCATGCAGACAATTGGTTTATCTTCAGAGGGATTTAGGATATCTAGGTTGACTTGTATATAGGTGTTGTCTGATATTCTACCACTCAAAGGGGTACCAACATGGGTTACAAGGGTGGCCAACAATGACCGCTTAAGTACCACTTGTAGTTCCTACGTGTATGTTTCCTCGACCATGGATTTATGCGATGAATGACATATATTTGTAGCTTTAAGACATCGGAATACATCTCTACCCTGAAAAAAATTTAACCCACAATTGTTTTTCCAAAGAAAGTTCTTTGATACCACTTGTAAGGTACCAGATCTATTATAATAGCCAAAAAATAGAAATATTGCAGAGGATAACAACAGAACAATACAACATATGAAACCACAACACCAAAATAATACCTTTATTGATAGGAAACAATGTTCACTTGCCTCTTCGAGGGGGAAACCTCCAACATAGCAATTCTCTATTACAATAATTTTGAAGACAAAAACTTATCATGCCCTCGACTCCTATTTATACAAAATCTATCTACTAAAAGAACAATCTAGAGGAAGATCTTCTAGAAGTAGAAGCTTTTATTAGGTATTCTTACATTTGACTTATTCTTCCTTATTATTAGGCCTTATTAATATTGTCCTTTATTATGTGGAAAATACATGATTCTACCTATGTGAGGGGTTAGGGAGGTTAGGTCCCTAACACCCAATACAATTTCACCAAAATATGAAGACAACCTTGTCCGCTCAAAACCAGAAAACCAAACCTTAGCAAATCCATGGAAATTTCCTCTATGTACAAATATGATGTAGACCACTTGTACGCCCTATTAACATCGCCTGCACTATTGTTGATGTTGGCATGTACAAACCTATTTTTTCCTTGAAACCATGTACGTGATTCACCTTACTACAACCCACATACATACGCGACTATGCCAACTGCAACCCACATGAATACATGATTCATCTTCCTGCAACTCGTGTACATACATGATTCACCTTCCTGCAACCCACATTCATATGAAACTATGCCCATTGCAACCCGTGTACATGTACACAAACTTGTATGAACATTTCTCTATGACTTGCTCAATTTATTCCTTCCTAGGCCATATTTTCCAGAGTTACAGACATTCCTTTGCTGAGATCACCAAGCTCCTTAGCACAAGTGTAGACTCACTTATGACAACTTCATCATGTCTCCACACACTCTCTACACAATATGAAATTTCACAATCTCCTCTCTCATTTATATACAAGTCTTAGGGGTCAACATAGAAGCCCCTCCACAAGTCAACATCAAATTAGACTTTCTTGTGGGTGTGAAGCCCCAACACAAACCCATTAATCCCTAGCGTCATTCCAATGACAATTTTCTCCAAACAAAAAGTGTAATGTGGTGCCCTCGATGATTTCCACTTGCCCAACACTTAGGGTACGTGAGAATACCTTCCTGAAGCTACAAAAATCAACACTCCCTCTTAGCAAGGTAGGTATTCTCACCACACTCCAAAATCACCTGGAAATAGCTCTATCTCCCATCCCAGGAGTAGCTTTGTCTCCAACACTAGATCCGCTACCACAACTGCTCCCTAATACGCTTAATTGGATACTACCTTGTCACCAAAGAAAATCCTTCTCTCCAATCATCTTGACTGGATGCACCCTCGGTCACTGAAACAAATCCAGTTGTCTAGCATGATTCCTCCCTGGAAGACACCCTTCTTCTAGAAGCCTCTCACCCCTGAGCATCCTTTATGGCCATCTCAACCCATGACATCCTCTTGATAGTCTTGGACGATGCCTCTCTACCATATGGACCTGAAGGTTGGCTCCCTCTGAGCAAATGAATCTCCCTCTAAGCCTCTTGACTCCCTCTAAAGCCAAAATCCCTATGAGTCTACTGAAACCCTCTAAATTTAGACTCCCTTTGAGTTTACACAACCTACAAAGCTACTTGCTTTGTGTCCACTATCCTCTGTACAATCTTGGGAGGCTACTCCTCCCCACTGGATCTTGAGGGATAATTCCCTTTGAAATATGGCTCCCTCTAGGCCTATACCATTGGTAGAGCTACCTGATTCACCATTGGTGGAGCTACCTGATCCCTTTGAGCCTGTGTTACTAGTGGGGTCACCTTCCTCACCACTGGTGGAGCTACCTGCTCCTTCTAAACCTATGCTACTGGTGGGGCCACCTACCTCATCACTGGTGGAGCTACTTTCTCCTCTTCATCTATCCCTCTGCTACTATTGGCCACATCTCTCATATATTGGCCCTCTCTAACTCCAAGAACCATTGTTGATATGAAGTTAGATCCTATGGGCACAAATAATGCATGACAATCCTAGAACAACAATGCATATCCGTACTCCTCAATCGTTGAGGCTGAGAACACACTCTTGGGACCCATTACACATTTTCCACTCGCAACACACCCCCTGAATCCATCTGGAATACCACTGCTCCAGATCCCTGTACTATATGCCTGGTCTTCATACCACACTCCTCGTACATACCTGAGTTAGACACTATGAAGCTCATGAACAAATCATGTTCCCCTATCATGTGTCGGTGGTTCCCACTGTAGAAGAACCATGCAATCCTCCAAGGCAAGCTTCCTTCTTACCCAAATCATGACCATCTAATGAAATTCTACCCAAGTTCATCATCCAAGTCACCTAAAACTCCCAGTGTCTATGCATACACTGCAACTAATCTTGTGTCCTCTCATTGAACAATCCCAAGCTACATATGGACACCCAGTCTAATCCACTCTATACCTCCACAACTCATCTCTGCAAGTGTCCTCATCCTTTTGGGTCAAATTCCTCATATATTGTCGTACCTTGACAATGTGAAACTCTCTGGCCCGATGAAGAGTCTATCTCATCAACCTACCAAACGTCTAAATTTATCTCATTTGTGCTAAAGAACCTGAGCTACATCCATCACAACTCACCATGACAAGCCATTGGAAGTCCATCCACATGGTTGGCAATCTACCACACAACATATTGTTTTGATACGAGCTCTCTGCCAATCCACTAGAACTCCCAACCTACCACACCATCGAGCTGCAATAGTCCATAATTCCTCATCTAGACAGTCTGTTCCATGTCTCAAACGAGATACCATATAACATGTTGGTATCTGCAACAGTCATTCTAGCTCCCTCTCAGAGCTAACTCTTGTGACTTTCCCGTAACAAGAACAAGAACAACACTCTTCTAATGCTGTATACAAAAATGTGTCTCAACAATGATCCCCTTCCTAAGCTCTGATATGGTATCAATTTTCACATGCAACTCTATGTGACTAATTTTCAAATCTGAAAATTGCTTCCTAGTGAGCTAACATTAAACCCTAGTTTTTATCACTGAACAATTTTACATTGAAAATATATGTAGTGGAAACAAAAATATTAGAGATGAATCATCAATACACATGAAACACAAAAATTTTGTTCTATAAATTTATCAAATTCAGATATTTCGAGGGAAAAACCATCCCTCCCAACCAATACAATTTCAACAAAATCTGAGGACAACCTTGTCCTCTCAAAACCAGAAAACCAAACCTCAACAAATCCCTGGAAATTTCCTCTTCCCAAAAATCTACTACAGACCACCTGTATGACTTACTGATGTCACCTGCACTACTGCCGACGTCGACCTGCTCCTTCCCTAAAACCATGTACGTAATTCACCTTACTACAACCCATGTACATACGCGATTGTACCCACTACAACCCGCATACATATGTGATTCAAT
Source organism: Picea engelmannii (assembly GCA_009831015.1). NCBI lineage: Eukaryota > Viridiplantae > Streptophyta > Pinopsida > Pinales > Pinaceae > Picea > Picea engelmannii. Next base: position 10,223 of record ML824909.1, read on the forward strand.
TTCTTGTAACCCGCATACATACACAACTATGCCCACTGCAACTTGAGTACATGTACAAAAACCTGTATGGACACTTCTGTATGATTCTCTCAATTTCTTCCTTCGTAGGAAATTTTTTCTAGAGTTACATGAATTCCTTTGTTGAGATCACCAAGCTCCTTGACACAAGTGCAGACTCACTTATGCCAACTCCATCATGTCTCCACACACTCTCTACACAATATGAGATGTCACAATGACCTCTCTCCTTTATCTACAAGTCTTAGGGGTCAACATAGAATCCCCTCCACAATTCAACATCAAATTAGACTTTCTTGTGGGTGTGAAGCCCCAACACAAACCCACAAAGCCCTCCACCAAACCCATGAAGCCCCAACTTCATTCCAATGACAATTTTCTCCAAATGAAGAGTGTAATGTGGTGTCCACAACGATTTCCACATGCCCCATACCTAGGGCACATGAGAATACCTTCTCAAAGCTACAAAAATCAACAAAAGTATGGGGGGCTAGGACTCCATGAGAGGGAAAGGGAGCTAAGGGATTAAGAAAGGGTGCTAAGGAAACGGAGCTTAAGCCAAGCAAGAAAATAATTTCATTCCTAAGTCAAAAGCTTTATGATATAAATTATCCTAAGTTCCTAAGTGAGGGGAACAAATTACCAAGTGGAGTCAAAGAAAGTTCCTAGAGTGACAAGTGTCAAGACAGGAACATGAAAATATAATGTAGGGAACTTAGTGTAATTATGATTATTCTTCCAATCATTCACTCATTCTTTCTTTCCATCATCTGTACCTTGGCTAGAGAGTGTAAGTTGAAGCCGACTATTACCCAGTAAATCCTTGGGTGGTTTGGGCTGAAAAAGTAGGTTGTCAGGCATGTGAGGCATTCTCTCTAGGTTAGAGAATTGTTGGGAATAGGTTTCCCTGTGGGTTGGCCTAGTGAATGTTGTAACTCTTAAATCAGCCTTTTGTTCCAAATGCTACATATCTCTAATACTTCCTAGTCGTCCTGTTGTTGAAGCCCTAGAAGGGAAGTGGGACAACCTGAAGGACTATTGAGAAGAGAAGGGGGTGCATTTCCTTGGGTGGGATAGGTTATGGGGAATAAGAGGTTGTGAGATAGGATCTATTGCTAGAGTGGGCACCTAAGAATTCTCTTGATTGTGTTGTTTGCCAAACCTTAGTTTGTCTTAGGCAGACTTTTCCCTAGTTGATTCATAGCCCCAGCTCAAGGGTAACATGTTGTTAAGAGTGTATGAATAAAAAAGTCTATGACTGGGAGGGACATCTAAAGTCTACTTGTAGTTGGTGATTTACAACAAAATATAAGTGTTATTTTATGTGTGTTTATATACTGATTATTTTGTGTATGTTTATGTTAATTTTGTTTCTTGTAAATGTACATAATTATGCATGGCTATAATGGTTGTGCATGCTAATGTTGGTTTTGCATAATTTTTGCATATGCAGGGCATGGTGGTTAATAAAGGGTATATGTTAGTCAATTTTAGTAGTAATGGTAATGGGATTCAGGCGAGAGGCTTGGATCATCATGCGCACTGAGAAACAATTTTCGCATGTGGCACAAGGTCAGTTGCGTGTTAGAATTGGTATCAAAGAAGAAATTTTGTGTGGCGTGACTTATCTTGGGGCTGGGTACGTTACATTGTGGTATTAGAGAAAATTTAGGGTTTGCTAGTATCGAGAACATTACAAATATTATGGCCCCTATAAGGTGTTGCAAAGATTGGAAGTATGGCTTACAAATTGGAGTTACCTCCATCTTCACCTATACATCCAGTCTTCCATGTTTCTTGCTTAAAGAAGTTAAGCAGTGACAAGCTCCCAATCCAGGCTATTTTACCAAAGATTAATGAAGAAGGAAAAATCATACAAGAACCGGAAACAATCCTTGAAACAAGGATTAAGTGGCTAGGAAATCGCACAATTACTGAGTACCCTTCAAATGGAAGAAGCGACATGGGAAGATGAGTCATCCATGAAAAAACACCAACAATTAGTCAAGTGTTGAGAAAAACACTTCTTTTAAGGGGAGGGACATGTTAAGTCCTTTAAAAAGCCATATGTTAAGTATAAAACCCCTTATTAAGCACTGGATATTGAATTATTACATTTCTATTGTTATATTTGTATGTAGGATAAAACCCTTCATTGTACCCTTTCATTATAATTGCACCCTTTGTCTCCTATATATATACCAAGGAGACCTAGTCTTAGGGGCATCTCATCTCATCTTGTACAATGAATATATTGTAAAAGGAGGTTTCAGCCTTGAAATGGATCCTTGAAAAAGACGTATGTTAAGTATAAAACCCCTTATTAAGCACTGGATATTGAATTATTACATTTCTATTGTTATATTTGTATGTAGGATAAAACCCTTCATTGTACCCTTTCATTATAATTGTACCCTTTGTCTCCTATATATATACCAAGGATACCTAGTCTTAGGGGCATCTCATCTCATCTTGTACAATGAATATATTGTAAAAGGAGTTTTCGATCTTGAAATGGATTGTTATACATTGATTTTTATCATTCTCAAGGCATTGGTTCATAACACATTACATATATTTTTAGGATGCAATTGTGATGCTAAAACGATGCTCAAATAACCAAGTAAGACTCTTATTGTTAGCTCGAGGATACTAATGAGACACAACTAGGATGCTAATAATATCCTTATGACTCTAAAAGGACACAAGTAATCATATACAAATACGAATCTAGATGATGCTAATGGGATGAAATGAGGACACCGTAACACCATATTAGGGGAAATTTGAGGTAAAAAATGGGTCTCTTAGGGAAAATAATGGTTAAAATAATAAAATAAGAGTTATGAATTTCCAAAGGGAAAGAAAACTATTTTTTAATCATATTTTCAATTTATCTCCTTATAGATTTACTCAAATTTCAAGTGTAGCACTTGTTGGATGCATAATTAAATTGTGAAACCAACGAGTACCCTCTTTGCATACTTTTGATAGACCCATAGTAAAATGCGTTTCCAATTTATGTCACTGTGGGTCTATCAAAAGTATGTAGACAAGATACTCCTTGTATGCAAAATTTAATTCTTCATCCAATGAGTGCCTACACTTGAAATTTGAATAAACCTATGAGGAGATAAGTCGAAAATACAATTACAAAAGTAATTTTCTTTCTTTCCCTCCAAAAATATTTACCCTTTTGGTTGATATCATCATTTTGAATCCTATTGTTTTTTTTAAGTCGATTTTGATGGTACATTCTTTTGTTTTGAAGCCCATACTTGACCTCAAAATTCCCCTAATTAATAACCTTATAAGCTCATGGAACAACTAGGACACTAAGTAGAGCCCCAAGGATGCTAATGGGATGCAATTAGGATGCTACATAAACATGTGGAATGCTAATAGGATGCTAAAATGACGCTAAAAGAACTAAGGGGGACATTAAAATGAGTCCTTAGGGGCAGAAATATGCAAAAGATGTACAATAAGACATAAAATTGACTCTTGGTAGAAGAAAGATGATGCACAAAAAGGACATAGAAGATACATAAAAAAATATATCTTCCTAGTACATCTCAATTCATAATGAACATTTAAAAATAACAAACACAGAGGATGAAAAATAACCCTATTACAGTGGTCACTTGAATGGCTTTCCTTCATCAAAATTTAGTTGTGTTTTCAAAATAAATCATGAACAATTTGGCACACTAATTCATTACGTTTCCTTGAACACATGGTTGAGTTGACAACACAACACCCTTTGTCTATTGTTTCCTTCCAAGCTTGAATTCCATTTTGATGAGAATTAATCTTAATGAATCTACAATGTTGGGTCATTCATTTACGATGGATACAATTATGCCTCACTAATCTTATCACATATTATATTTTAGTGTCAACTCCTTTCAAAATGTCTGGTCATTCACCAATAAAGTACTATTATTGTTAACTACAACTCGTAGTAAACATGTTAGTGCCCCTAATCAATTCCACCTCCACCTCCACTTCCATTTCACTAAGTTCCTCAAAATAGAAAATGTCATTATGAAACCCACCAAAAAGAAATTTGAACACATTTGTCTACTTGCCAAAATGCACTCTCTAACGTTATACGAACAATCTTGACTTTGCTAAGGCTTGCAAGGCCCGTAATGGCATATCTTACAACCCTAGTTGCTTGTGCAAAAATATTGATAGATCAATTGCCATTAGGGTATGAAATGCAATGTAGTTGACTTGATTAAGCAATGTTAATGTACCCTTTGACAAAAGTATTGAGGTCAATATTTTTTCCACAGAAAAATTTCGCAAATTATATTAGAAGTATAATTTTGTTCTATGCTCGAGGGATTACAACACAAGCTAAACATAGCCCAGGAATAACTGAATATGTACAGTCCATGCCGATCAATAAATGAAATTAGTTATGTCTGTCATAACTGATAGTGGACAGAAATGTGGAGTGGGAAAGGTCTATGCTGAGTATACTTTGAACTGTGCTCCGCTGAGAAGAAAGTCTTGAAAACTGACACAAATCTCTAATTTGTTAGTTGTTGGATGTCCTAATATAATTTTAGAACATGTGTGGTGTAACAACCCTAGTTAAATAATTAATTGTCATAGTTAAATAATTGTTTAAAGTATATTAAGTTTAATTAATTAATTAATTAATTGTCGTGGATTATTAATTGTTTAATGTATATTAATTAATTAATTAACTCATTAAATATTTGGTTAATGAATTTAAGTTTAATAAATTTTAATTTATTAAATGAAAACTTAACATATCAAATGATGGAACCATTAAGGAGAAGGGGATAAGGTGGTTGGCATTGAATGGAGGGATAAGGTGGGTGAGTCTTAATGAAAGGAAGAAGGCGGTGAATGAGGAAGAGGAGGATATGAGGGGGAAAACACTCGGGAGAAGGGGAATTTTTTTGGAGGGAGCATTATTTTCATACGGGAGACTGTATTGGGCATTTTTACTTCAGGGGAGATTGGGAGACTGTATTACTAGTTTCTGGATGGAGAAGCTTGTTGTAGGACTGAGATAGGTGACACCTGTTGCTGGGAGTTTTGGGCTCGGGGGCCAAGAATCCTTACGGAATCCTGGAGCTAGGGAGTTGGATAGTCTTTGTTCCTAGCTGGTTGGGAGGTTAGACGGTTTTGGGCAGAGTATCACACAAAGTTGGAGGACGACAACAGTAGCATCATTTATAGGTATGTATTTTCGTTATTCTATTGTGTTATGTAATTTATTATGATCTGCTCATAAATTTTTAATTATGTTGAATGGTTATATGCTGGTTATGAATTGTTATATGTTGACTAAGGAATTGTAAAGATGTTAGGGCAACACTTCTCTTATTAAATTTATTTATGTTTTATAAGGCTCTCTTGGAAGAGACCTTACATGTGGGGTCCTCATGCCCATCTACCTAGAGGTTGTAGGTAATGATTCCAACTTTCTTCTTGAGTGCTGCCTTGGAGAGTGAATCGGCGTCTATGTTGTTTTCTCGGAATGCATGTTTGTAGTTTAGCTTGGTAAAAGAGGATTGGAGTTGTCTAATCCTTTCCTTCCAACCGAAGAGGGATGAGACATGTAGTTTGCTCTTATTATTAAGCCAATCTATGATGATGCGGGAATCCCCAATCAACAAAAGTGCATCAATATCTAGTCTGGAAGCCAAAAAGAGAGTGGCCCAGGCACCCAATAATTCTGCCTTGGTGTTGGTGCCCTGTCCGCAGTTAAAATTCCATCTGCAAGAAATATTTGGGGAGATGTGTATCACTCCACCCGTGCCACTCTGCATTCCATTTTGTTGAGATGCTCCATCGAACCAGCACGTGGGAGTCTTCTTCGGAAAGAGGGGCTTGTGATTGTTTTCTTTTTCAGCATTCTAGGATGGATAGTGGTCCAAGAGAAATGCAAGCCAAACAATTTATAGGCTACAGTATAGGTTGAAGGTGGCATGTTTTAAAAAATGAAGTAATTTCTGTCGAGCCATAGATTCCAGGAAACCACAGGGGGGATATTTATAGAATGTGGGGCGACTTTTGACCAGTTCACAAAGTAGTGAGCTAATGAGTGTTCATCCTAGGATAAGTTTAATTTGAGTGCTGCCGAGATGTAGGCCCAGACTGCTCGGGTGAACACACAATTGATAAATATATGTTGAACCGATTCCTCTTCTTGATAGCAGAGATGGAAGATACTGGGGTCGATCCATCCTTATTTTTTTAGAACGTCCCAGGTATTGATTTTGTTTTCCAGTGATAGCTAGATGAATAGTCTTAGCTTGAGAGGTAAAGACCAAGTCCAGAAACTGTATCTCCAGCCACCTGTGTTACTGGGCCAAGTATGATTTGAGATTTCTGTATAAGCATTATATGCAGTCAGGAAGCCCGATCGGTTGCCCCCCGTCTAAATAGGTTGATCATCAAAATCGTAGAGCTGGATGTCTGTGCTCGCTAGTTGATGGCAGAAGCTGGTCCATTCCGGGGCTATGGTAGCAGGCAGCTTGAGTTCTTGACTGGTAATCCAATTGTTTATAAGAAGACAGGATCGACGAGTCCCTTTTGCTTGGAAGAGATAGAATACATTTTTTGAATTTAAAGTAATAATGAGTTGTGGGGAGAGAAAGGAGTGCAAATCCATACCAACAATACGGTCCTTGCCTAGGGTGATGAAGTGCCCCGAGCCCAGGTTCCAACCAAGAGATTTTTGTATCCGGTGCGTTGATTTAATAAGATTCTTCCAAAAGTTTGATGTCGATCTGGTAGAAGGCATTGTAGTTTTGAGCCAGGAATCCATAGTAGTGCATGGCATACATTTATCTTTTAAAACAAAGTGTTGGATCCTTGTGTGTGTTATAGCACGCCAAAGGGTATTGGCCACCAGTGCTTGAGCAGAGTGTGAGAGGTTCCTGACCCCCCAACCTCCTTTTCTTTTAGGTTTTGCGAGAGTTCCCAGTTGCAAAGGTGATGGTGATTGTGGTCTGAGCATCTGGACCAAAGAAATTTGAAGGATATCTTCCTTAGCTTGTCTAGCACAGAGGTTGGAATGGCTGCGAACACCATCCAAAACACAGGCTGGCCTTCCAATACCCCTTGGAGAAGAGTGTAACGACATCCTGCCTTCTCTCCAACTTTAATTAAATCCTCCAATATAATTTTAGGCTTAAAATAAAGACTTATCGTACTCTCCCCGTGTGGATTCACTTACTATGTCAGTCCTCAATGGGGGTGTAAATGAAAAAAATTTAAATGCAAAGAGTAAAAGTAGTGGTAGGTGTTTTTTCTAGGAAAAAATTTGCTCAATTATATTATCAATATAATTTTTTTACATCTCTAATCTCCACACATAGATTTCATCACAAAAGCTGTCACATCAAGTGAGTCATCATAGACTTGCAAAAATAGTAAAATATAAGTGTTCAGAATTCGTCCTCTGCACTATGCAAAAGGTAGACCACATAGCGAAAATAATCTAGACTTTTCTAGTTTGTCGACTAGAAGTAATTACTAATCCATAACATGACCAAAAAAAAATTGTTTTATGCCACCACTACTGTATTAATGAAAACAGGAAAAAACTAGTGGACTCTAATCTGTCTTCTAGGACCTTCCACTCCATCTATCCATAGATGGTAGAACATATAGTCCTCCTTCTTTTCCAGAGCCTTCTTGGAAAGGTTGTCCGCTTCGGCATTAAAGATCCTATAGATATGCTGAAAATTTAAGGATCTAAAATTCTTTGACAGATTTTTGGTTCTCTTTTTCCAACCTTTCAAAGCTGGGACCTGAAGTTTGCCTTTATTGAGAAGCCAATCGATGATAACTTTCGAGTCCCCCATAATGTGAATCTCAGTAATATCTAAAAAATGTGCAAGAAACATAGTTTCCCAAGCCCCAAGAAGCTCTGCTTTTGTATTTGTACATCTACCACCATTTAGTGTCCACTTTATAACTGTTGTATCCAAAGTTCTTATAACCCCACCTGCTCTGCATTGACTTCCATCCATCTTAATTGCACCATCAAACCATGCTAGTACCGCTCCGCTTTCCTATGTAATCATACAAGCCCTAGTAAGTATGTCTTTCTGTACATATGCAATAAACCCTGTTTGTGATTTAGTTTTGTGTACAATTGCCAGAGAAGAAGGTTTATGGTCTTCAAAGATAACTTTATTGTGCTCATTCTAGATGTTCCAGCAAAAGAGTGCAGAGGTCTGTGATGGAGTCAACATCTCCTCATGCCAATTCTTCAAACATTTCGACAACGAATTTTCCTTCCAACAATCCATTAGCTTCATTTCTTTAATCAAGTGCGCCCAGGAAGTTTTGGCAAAAATACAGTGAATGAAAAGATGTGATATGGTTTATGTATCAGACTTGCACAAAGGACAACGGCTTGTGAAGGCTTGAAATTGTTGAGATCTTTGGAGGCGATTGACGCTTCTTGGTGTAAGAAGCTCAAGAGCATACAAGGATTGGGGCAGTTGACAAAGCTTTGTACACGGAATATTGTTTTAGCAAGGAAATACCAGATCGGCCAGGTTCGTTAGAGTAAGCTTAATGCTCGTAACTGTTCCAAACTTTGTTCCAAACTGCTGTGGATTGAGGGGTTTTTTAGCAGCTTTGTCAATGTTTGAAGGAAAACCTCCACATAAAATGGTAGTACTGTGTTATGAAGAACAGAGCAAAAGCAGCATTTGTCTACTGTTTCTGTGATGATGAGTCTTGAAAGTGTTCAATGGTTGTAAAAATAGTGCAGGAGTAGACCGAACTACCTGTTAAAGCCGATAATTCTACTTTGTTCTATCTGTAAATAAGATGGCAGTTCATATTCTATGGAAGCTTAGCATTTCTGCAAAGCTTATTGTAGATATATGTTAATCGTGTAATATAATAAAGAGTAATATAATAAAGAGCAACGCTGCAAACTTTATTCTGGATATTTGCTATATCTATGTGGATTTCTGTGATTTCTGTTTCTGTAACATCTTTTTTTATATCATATAGCAAGATAGGAGAGTCTATCTATGTGCTATATCTATGTCTATCATATAGCAAACTTTATTCTGGATATTTGCTATATCTGTGCATTTCTGTTTCTGTCACAAGGTTGCCTCAATATGGGCAGGGGTGATAAATTTCTTCAAACTTAATCCTTCAATATGTTAAATAAGCTGTAGCCTTAATCCAGTTGTAAATTTGAGTGGTAAGTCTTTAGTAGAGTACCCCAGGGGTTTAGGATGCTGAATTTATCTATGAATTTAGAAATATAAATTAAATAACAAAAAAAAATTGTAACTAGGTTAAAGTAACAAAACTTTCATAATTATTGCTAGTTATTTTGCCAATAAAAATATTATTTTTAATATATATTATAATTTTAATATATATTATTAATATATATTATAATTTTAATATATATGTTGTAAAAAAAATTATAATTTTTAAATGTTTAATCAAAATTTCTATATTGTATGATTTAAGTGGAAGGTATTTCATATACTCGGCAAAATATTTGAAATAATTTTAAAGTAAATGCTTATTTTACATAATATAAATTTTATAAATCTGTAAGGTAGATAATATAAATTCATATTGTACATGATTTTAAAGATGGTTTGTTGTCAAGAGGGATTTAATAATTTAAGGTAATAGTTAGATTTTTTTCAGAAAGAGTGAACAATAAAAAAAATTCTAAGAAATCTCTGTTTTAGCGTAACTTTTAATTTTCATTTGTGGAAGAGAAGAGAAAGGTAGTTCACTGAAGAGAAGAGAAAAGTAGTTTACTGTGGAGCATACATGTAAATTTTATAATGCATAGAGTTCAATATTGGTAGTGTTGAGTTCAATGTTGTTGATGCAACTCTCATGGATTTATAATTTGTAACATATTTTTTTCATATTTTACAGCATGATATTATAATCTTTGTTAGGTTGATTTTATTGTAGAGCATATATCTAAGTTTGATTTTAAAAGGTGGAGAGTTCAATGTTATTGGTATTTGTTTTTGTTTTCATTAATAATTAATAATTGGATGTAATAATTGTTTAATCTTTATTTATATATATTTATTATTTATAATAAAAAAATATTGCAAAGTTTATTGTACATATTTTGTGTGTGGTTCAATTGTGGTTAATAACATTTTTTTAACTTATTCATTAAGAATGGTCATTATAATTTTGGTCACATTTTACATATCTTAGTGGAGCTTTCATTCCCACATTTTACTAATCAATCTACTTAGTAACATGAGGAGGGGATTTTGGAAAAGCTCATATGGTGTACCAAGATTACAAGGGTGAATGACCTCTAGTGTTAATTATGATAGAAGCACTAAAATCTAAATTTAAAGATAAAGTGGTAGAAGCTAGTGCTAATTGAATTAGAAGTGGATGGTACGGGTACAATTTTCAAGGTATTTCCAAAAATAGTGTTGCCAAGGCCACATACAATGAAATGGGAAATAAGGGATGACAACGTCAATAAAATAACATTGGAGGAGCCATCGTGGTATGATTACCCTATGAAAAATGGGAAGATGTAATGCCATGGAAAAATGGCGCAAAGAGGTTATATCATTGGTTAATTGAATTTTTAAAATGTCCCATGCAAAAAATTCTAATACATTAAAGGAGGATGCTACAAAATTGATAATCAATAAATATTATAAAGGAAGGATTTTGTTGGTTCTTGACATATTGATAGACATAGACTTGATTCATTCCATCATGGATCTACCAATGGAGACTTTTTTTTAATGAAAGTGATAAGAGTCAACCTCATTGATTGACATATTCAATGGAGATAGAAATGTGGAGAAGAACATAAGACGGTTGCAACTCAAATTCATCAAACTTCACCAAAGGAAGTGGGTAAGAACATTTGTATCCAAGTGTGTAACCAGTTCATGTTGGATGTATGATATCCCTTTCCATTGGTTAGAAGCTATAGATATAATTATTAATATAAAAGGGCACCCATATAATTGGGTTGAGTATGTAGTAACAATATTAGACAATTATGAATCATACAAGTGGAAGTCAAAATACATTAGGTTTCTATTTCTCCTGAAATGCATAACAATGGTTTGAATACAGATTTATCACGGGGTATTGCGAGTTCCAACTGCCTTGTTGGTCCCTTTTATCACCGTGCAAATGAATCAATGATACATTGGTAAGATCTTCCTATGCTCTAATACTTTCCCACCTTCCTCAACGTTTCCTTGCTATAACTAGCATTTGGCATTGTTCTATTGAGATCATGCTTCTTTCTTTTCTACCTTTCACTTTGAGTGCCTTCCACACTTTACAAAACCCTTTGAACCCCTATGGATTCATATTTTTTTGTATTTATCCTTTCTTGGAAGATGAACCATTGAATAAGAAGTTGTTACACCAACTTCCTCAAACAACCATTTTTTCTTGGCTTCTATGTCCAATCGTCCATGAGGAAAGGATTTCATTGGACCCTCTATTAATTACCAATATGCCCACATGGGTCGCAAGGCACACATGCTCCTGGTTCTTTGATTATTATGTTGCCTATGTGGAGATCATGACATCCACTTTGGGTAATAATGACACATCCTAATTGGTTTGCACTTCAAATTCGTGCCCATGATGATCCAGGTGGATATTGGTGTCCACCCACCTTTTCCAACTGGCTCAAAACAGTTTTCTGGCAATTTTGGCAATTTACTATTTTTAGCAGGTTTTAACTTCAGGGGCCATTTTGAGGGCCCAAATGAAGGTTTTTTTAGATCAAGGTTCTCATTGATAGCTAAAGGCATGATTGAGCCCCAAAAATGAATCTCCTCGATGATACCTTTCCAACCAGCTATCACACGCCTAAAACGGAGATCTTATGCAAAAGTTACGACCCCGGGAAGTTGATGTACTCATTTACCCAAACGGGGCCCACTTGACTTTTGGCGCTTCATCTACTCAGGTTAGGTTTTTGAATGTCTAGGTTTTTTGGCATTCCTGCTTATTGTAAAAAGGCCTTTAGAGCCTCATTGTAATCATCTTCTTGCGAATGCGAGTAGCCATCACATCTCTTCTCAAAGATAAGTTGCCACCATTATAGCGAGTCTTTCACTCTGTATTTTTACAGTCTCTGTACATTTCTTTCATTAATAGAAATCGTGTATTACTGTATCTCTGTGTTTATGGTTGCATCTCTGATATATTTTTGTTATATTATTGGATATACGCGACATCTCTGTGCATTTCTTTATTATATCTCTGCTCTCATTTCGTGCCAAAAATAATTCGGATCAGTGGTGTCAGAGCAGGTTGCTCTTGATCGTTTTTTTGCATGTCCCCGAAGAGGTCCGAGTATAGAAAGTTGGGTCTCGAGCTTGTCTCTCTTGAGGACAATCGCTCTTGCACACCCAAGAAACCCTCAATGGGGGAAGAAAAGAAAAATGATGGAGCAAATGATCCTATCAGTCTGTTGCTTGAGCAAGCTCTCATGCGACAGGGACGAAATAATGGAGAATTTTTCCCACTTCCTTCAATGCCTGCCGATAGCAACAGGTGCATCTTCATCAAGCGACCACTTTGGAGGCACCTCGCCTTTCAAGGTACAAGATAATTTTGATATTCCTATATTTGAAGGGAAGATAGATGCAGAAGCCCTAGACAAATGGTTAAATCTGCTAGAAGGTTATTTCTCTGTTCACAATTTTTTCGACAAAGAAAAGATCACCTTCGCACTCCTTAAAGCTCTCCCCCATGTCAAATATTGGTGGGAAACTTATTGGTAGGAGAGTTCTACAGAGGAGTCTGAAATATACGGGGTCGGTCCCACTTGGGATTTTTTTGTGGATGCGGTAAAGGAACAGTATTACCCTGTTGGAAACTATGAGGATCAGTACATGAGATGGACCACACTGCGACAAGAGAGGGGCCAAGCAGTTCCGGAGTTCACCAATACCTTCCATACCTTGCACACCAAGCCGGGTATCAAAGACTCCGAGCGACATTTGGTTCTGAAATACCGTGGGGCTCTACACAAATACATGTAGACTGAAATGGATTTTCTGGACATCTCATCACTCGGTGTTGCTTATCGATATCCTGTTAAAATCGAGAAGAAATTTAAGCACCAGAACAAATGGGATTTCAGATCTGTAAATCCACAACAACCAAAGTATGAAAAAGACAGCCCTAACAAACAGTCTCCTGAAAACCAGTCCAAGACACAGGAAAAGAAGGGTCACGGGAAGACAAAGAAGGACACCGAAAAATGGTCTGATTTCCATAAAATCCCCTAGCACAACACCGATGAATGTCACTCAAAACAGTCATTGGTGTCCGAGATCAAAGACAAGGAGCCGAACCCTGATTCAGAATCCGATTATGAAAATACTGGTAAAGGACAGATCATTGACGCAAACCCCACTGCTATTGTCGCAACTGCATCAATTCAACCAGAAGAACCAACAGATCCCAAAGAGGGGGAACGCCTTTTTCATTCACAGATGTGGGTGAAGGGGACCCCGTTGCATTTTATTGTTGATAGCGGAAGCCAGAAGAACCTCATCTCAATAGAGGTTGTCAAACAGTTGGGATTGTCGACAACATCACACCCGCAGCCATACAACATCGGGTGGCTTCGCCAAGGACGAGTTCTCCATGTCAGCCAACAATGTCGATTGTCATACGACATCCAACCCTTCAAGGATGAGGTATTTTGTGATGTTTCCCCACTTGATGTATGTGATGTTCTCTTGGGCCAACCATATATGTGGAAGCGCCATGTTGTTTATGAGTCTAGACCTCGTAGTGTCATTGTTACTTTGGGGGGTCATCTCTATAGAATACCAGAGGTAGTTCCAACTATTGTTCCACCAAAGAAGTGCCACAAGGTAGTATATCATATTGCAAAATTTAGCTTCTTCACAATCTGTTCAAAAGGAGAACAAAAGGACACTGCAACCACTACAGCCTCGCCCCAAGCACCTTCTATCCAACAGAAGCAGGTCGACAAGGATGCAGCAAAGTGAAAAGATTCCTTCTGCACACCATCCTCTCATGTATATTGACTTGTTGAACAGCCTCAGCCTCAATAGGTTCTTGACATACTTCAACAAACTGAGCAACACGATGTCTCCAACAATACAAGTAACTCACCAAGATGCAAATCCAGCAAACGATTTTCCCTCTCCCATGGGAACTTAATGCAATGGATACCATTGCTTCTTAAGGAGGGAGGATTGATCCAGGTGGATATCGGTGGCCACCCACCTTTTCCAACTGGCTCAAAACAGTGTTCTGGCAATTTTGGCAATTTACTATTGTTAGCAGGTTTTAACTTCCAGGGCCATTTTGAGGGCCCAAATGAAGGTTTTTCGAGATTAAGGTTCTCAGTGATAGCCAAAGGCATGATTGAGCCCCAAAAATGAATCTCATCTATGATACTTTTTCAACGAGCTATCACACACCTAAAATGGAGATCTTATGCAAAAGTTACGACCCCGGGAAGTTGATGTACTCACTTACACAAATGGGGCCCACATGACTTTTGGTGCTTCATCTCCTAAGGTTAGGTTTTTGGATGTCTAGGGTTTTGGGCATTCCTTCTTATTGTAAAAAGGCCTTCAAAGCCTCATTGTAATCATCTTCTTGCGAATGCGAGTAGCCATCACATCTCTTCTCAGAGATAAGTTGCCACCATTCTAGCGAGTCTTTCACTCTGTATTTTTACAGTCTCTGTACATTTCTTTCATTAATAGAAATTGTGTATTACTATATCTTTGTGTTTATGGTTGCATCTCTAATATATTTATGTTATATTATTAGATATATGTGACATCTCTGTGCATTTATTTATTATATCTCCGCTCTCATTTCATGCCGAAAATAATCCGGATCACATGATGTCTCTTTTTATTAGTTCTCATAAGTGAGGATGTGATTCTTAAACCTTTTGTCATGTTCCATGTGTTAGTGTCTCATAAGGAAACAAGATTATTTTGGGGGAGATTGAAGAAGTCCCCTTTTAAGCACCATTGAGATATATGTCATAGAGGCATATGTAGATCATTGTATTTAATAATTTTAAGGTAATAGCTAGATTTTTTCAGAATGAGTAAACAATGAATCATTGTAACAAATCATTGTCTTAGTGTAAATATTAGCTTTCATTTGTGGAAGAGAAGAGAAAGGTAGTTCATTCTCGATCATACATGTAAGTTTCATGGGAGAAGAAGATGCATAGAGTTCAATATTG
>ML824909.1:25602-51271 GCA_009831015.1 Picea engelmannii
CAATTATAATGAAAGGGTACAATGAAGGGTTTTATCCTACATACAAATATAACAATAGAAATGTAATAATTCAATATCCAGTGCTTAATAAGGGGTTTTATACTTAACATATGGCTTTTTAAAGGACTTAACATGTCCCTCCCCTTAAAAGAAGTGTTTTTCTCAACACTTGACTAATTGTTGGTGTTTTTTCATGGATGACTCATCTTCCCATGTCGCTTCTTCCATTTGAAGGGTACTCAGTAATTGTGCGATTTCCTAGCCACTTAATCCTTGTTTCAAGGATTGTTTCCGGTTCTTGTATGATTTTTCCTTCTTCATTAATCTTTGGTAAAATAGCCTGGATTGGGAGCTTGTCACTGCTTAACTTCTTTAAGCAAGAAACATGGAAGACTGGATGTATAGGTGAAGATGGAGGTAACTCCAATTTGTAAGCCATACTTCCAATCTTTGCAACACCTTATAGGGGCCATAATATTTGTAATGTTCTCGATACTAGCAAACCCTAAATTTTCTCTAATACCACAATGTAACGTACCCAGCCCCAAGATAAGTCACGCCACACAAAATTTCTTCTTTGATACCAATTCTAACACGCAACTGACCTTGTGCCACATGCGAAAATTGTTTCTCAGTGCGCATGATGATCCAAGCCTCTCGCCTGAATCCCATTACCATTACTACTAAAATTGACTAACATATACCCTTTATTAACCACCATGCCCTGCATATGCAAAAATTATGCAAAACCAACATTAGCATGCACAACCATTATAGCCATGCATAATTATGTACATTTACAAGAAACAAAATTAACATAAACATACACAAAATAATCAGTATATAAACACACATAAAATAACACTTATATTTTGTTGTAAATCACCAACTACAAGTAGACTTTAGATGTCCCTCCCAGTCATAGACTTTTTTATTCATACACTCTTAACAACATGTTACCCTTGAGCTGGGGCTATGAATCAACTAGGGAAAAGTCTGCCTAAGACAAACTAAGGTTTGGCAAACAACACAATCAAGAGAATTCTTAGGTGCCCACTCTAGCAATAGATCCTATCTCACAACCTCTTATTCCCCATAACCTATCCCACCCAAGGAAATGCACCCCCTTCTCTTCTCAATAGTCCTTCAGGTTGTCCCACTTCCCTTCTAGGGCTTCAACAACAGGACGACTAGGAAGTATTAGAGATATGTAGCATTTGGAACAAAAGGCTGATTTAAGAGTTACAACATTCACTAGGCCAACCCACAGGGAAACCTATTCCCAACAATTCTCTAACCTAGAGAGAATGCCTCACATGCCTGACAACCTACTTTTTCAGCCCAAACCACCCAAGGATTTACTGGGTAATAGTCGGCTTCAACTTACACTCTCTAGCCAAGGTACAGATGATGGAAAGAAAGAATGAGTGAATGATTGGAAGAATAATCATAATTACACTAAGTTCCCTACATTATATTTTCATGTTCCTGTCTTGACACTTGTCACTCTAGGAACTTTCTTTGACTCCACTTGGTAATTTGTTCCCCTCACTTAGGAACTTAGGATAATTTATATCATAAAGCTTTTGACTTAGGAATGAAATTATTTTCTTGCTTGGCTTAAGCTCCGTTTCCTTAGCACCCTTTCTTAATCCCTTAGCTCCCTTTCCCTCTCATGGAGTCCTAGCCCCCCATACTTTTGTTGATTTTTGTAGCTTTGAGAAGGTATTCTCATGTGCCCTAGGTATGGGGCATGTGGAAATCGTTGTGGACACCACATTACACTCTTCATTTGGAGAAAATTGTCATTGGAATGAAGTTGGGGCTTCATGGGTTTGGTGGAGGGCTTTGTGGGTTTGTGTTGGGGCTTCACACCCACAAGAAAGTCTAATTTGATGTTGAATTGTGGAGGGGATTCTATGTTGACCCCTAAGACTTGTAGATAAAGGAGAGAGGTCATTGTGACATCTCATATTGTGTAGAGAGTGTGTGGAGACATGATGGAGTTGGCATAAGTGAGTCTGCACTTGTGTCAAGGAGCTTGGTGATCTCAACAAAGGAATTCATGTAACTCTAGAAAAAATTTCCTACGAAGGAAGAAATTGAGAGAATCATACAGAAGTGTCCATACAGGTTTTTGTACATGTACTCAAGTTGCAGTGGGCATAGTTGTGTATGTATGCGGGTTACAAGAAATTGAATCACATATGTATGCGGGTTGTAGTGGGTACAATCGCGTATGTACATGGGTTGTAGTAAGGTGAATTACGTACATGGTTTTAGGGAAGGAGCAGGTCGACGTCGGCAGTAGTGCAGGTGACATCAGTAAGTCATACAGGTGGTCTGTAGTAGATTTTTGGGAAGAGGAAATTTCCAGGGATTTGTTGAGGTTTGGTTTTCTGGTTTTGAGAGGACAAGGTTGTCCTCAGATTTTGTTGAAATTGTATTGGTTGGGAGGGATGGTTTTTCCCTCGAAATATCTGAATTTGATAAATTTATAGAACAAAATTTTTGTGTTTCATGTGTATTGATGATTCATCTCTAATATTTTTGTTTCCACTACATATATTTTCAATGTAAAATTGTTCAGTGATAAAAACTAGGGTTTAATGTTAGCTCACTAGGAAGCAATTTTCAGATTTGAAAATTAGTCACATAGAGTTGCATGTGAAAATTGATACCATATCAGAGCTTAGGAAGGGGATCATTGTTGAGACACATTTTTGTATACAGCATTAGAAGAGTGTTGTTCTTGTTCTTGTTACGGGAAAGTCACAAGAGTTAGCTCTGAGAGGGAGCTAGAATGACTGTTGCAGATACCAACATGTTATATGGTATCTCGTTTGAGACATGGAACAGACTGTCTAGATGAGGAATTATGGACTATTGCAGCTCGATGGTGTGGTAGGTTGGGAGTTCTAGTGGATTGGCAGAGAGCTCGTATCAAAACAATATGTTGTGTGGTAGATTGCCAACCATGTGGATGGACTTCCAATGGCTTGTCATGGTGAGTTGTGATGGATGTAGCTCAGGTTCTTTAGCACAAATGAGATAAATTTAGACGTTTGGTAGGTTGATGAGATAGACTCTTCATCGGGCCAGAGAGTTTCACATTGTCAAGGTACGACAATATATGAGGAATTTGACCCAAAAGGATGAGGACACTTGCAGAGATGAGTTGTGGAGGTATAGAGTGGATTAGACTGGGTGTCCATATGTAGCTTGGGATTGTTCAATGAGAGGACACAAGATTAGTTGCAGTGTATGCATAGACACTGGGAGTTTTAGGTGACTTGGATGATGAACTTGGGTAGAATTTCATTAGATGGTCATGATTTGGGTAAGAAGGAAGCTTGCCTTGGAGGATTGCATGGTTCTTCTACAGTGGGAACCACCGACACATGATAGGGGAACATGATTTGTTCATGAGCTTCATAGTGTCTAACTCAGGTATGTACGAGGAGTGTGGTATGAAGACCAGGCATATAGTACAGGGATCTGGAGCAGTGGTATTCCAGATGGATTCAGGGGGTGTGTTGCGAGTGGAAAATGTGTAATGGGTCCCAAGAGTGTGTTCTCAGCCTCAACGATTGAGGAGTACGGATATGCATTGTTGTTCTAGGATTGTCATGCATTATTTGTGCCCATAGGATCTAACTTCATATCAACAATGGTTCTTGGAGTTAGAGAGGGCCAATATATGAGAGATGTGGCCAATAGTAGCAGAGGGATAGATGAAGAGGAGAAAGTAGCTCCACCAGTGATGAGGTAGGTGGCCCCACCAGTAGCATAGGTTTAGAAGGAGCAGGTAGCTCCACCAGTGGTGAGGAAGGTGACCCCACTAGTAACACAGGCTCAAAGGGATCAGGTAGCTCCACCAATGGTGAATCAGGTAGCTCTACCAATGGTATAGGCCTAGAGGGAGCCATATTTCAAAGGGAATTATCCCTCAAGATCCAGTGGGGAGGAGTAGCCTCCCAAGATTGTACAGAGGATAGTGGACACAAAGCAAGTAGCTTTGTAGGTTGTGTAAACTCAAAGGGAGTCTAAATTTAGAGGGTTTCAGTAGACTCATAGGGATTTTGGCTTTAGAGGGAGTCAAGAGGCTTAGAGGGAGATTCATTTGCTCAGAGGGAGCCAACCTTCAGGTCCATATGGTAGAGAGGCATCGTCCAAGACTATCAAGAGGATGTCATGGGTTGAGATGGCCATAAAGGATGCTCAGGGGTGAGAGGCTTCTAGAAGAAGGGTGTCTTCCAGGGAGGAATCATGCTAGACAACTGGATTTGTTTCAGTGACCGAGGGTGCATCCAGTCAAGATGATTGGAGAGAAGGATTTTCTTTGGTGACAAGGTAGTATCCAATTAAGCGTATTAGGGAGCAGTTGTGGTAGCGGATCTAGTGTTGGAGACAAAGCTACTCCTGGGATGGGAGATAGAGCTATTTCCAGGTGATTTTGGAGTGTGGTGAGAATACCTACCTTGCTAAGAGGGAGTGTTGATTTTTGTAGCTTCAGGAAGGTATTCTCACGTACCCTAAGTGTTGGGCAAGTGGAAATCATCGAGGGCACCACATTACACTTTTTGTTTGGAGAAAATTGTCATTGGAATGACGCTAGGGATTAATGGGTTTGTGTTGGGGCTTCACACCCACAAGAAAGTCTAATTTGATGTTGACTTGTGGAGGGGCTTCTATGTTGACCCCTAAGACTTGTATATAAATGAGAGAGGAGATTGTGAAATTTCATATTGTGTAGAGAGTGTGTGGAGACATGATGAAGTTGTCATAAGTGAGTCTACACTTGTGCTAAGGAGCTTGGTGATCTCAGCAAAGGAATGTCTGTAACTCTGGAAAATATGGCCTAGGAAGGAATAAATTGAGCAAGTCATAGAGAAATGTTCATACAAGTTTGTGTACATGTACACGGGTTGCAATGGGCATAGTTTCATATGAATGTGGGTTGCAGGAAGGTGAATCATGTATGTACACGAGTTGCAGGAAGATGAATCATGTATTCATGTGGGTTGCAGTTGGCATAGTCGCGTATGTATGTGGGTTGTAGTAAGGTGAATCACGTACATGGTTTCAAGGAAAAAATAGGTTTGTACATGCCAACATCAACAATAGTGCAGGCGATGTTAATAGGGCGTACAAGTGGTCTACATCATATTTGTACATAGAGGAAATTTCCATGGATTTGCTAAGGTTTGGTTTTCTGGTTTTGAGCGGACAAGGTTGTCTTCATATTTTGGTGAAATTGTATTGGGTGTTAGGGACCTAACCTCCCTAACCCCTCACATAGGTAGAATCATGTATTTTCCACATAATAAAGGACAATATTAATAAGGCCTAATAATAAGGAAGAATAAGTCAAATGTAAGAATACCTAATAAAAGCTTCTACTTCTAGAAGATCTTCCTCTAGATTGTTCTTTTAGTAGATAGATTTTGTATAAATAGGAGTCGAGGGCATGATAAGTTTTTGTCTTCAAAATTATTGTAATAGAGAATTGCTATGTTGGAGGTTTCCCCCTCGAAGAGGCAAGTGAACATTGTTTCCTATCAATAAAGGTATTATTTTGGTGTTGTGGTTTCATATGTTGTATTGTTCTGTTGTTATCCTCTGCAATATTTCTATTTTTTGGCTATTATAATAGATCTGGTACCTTACAAGTGGTATCAAAGAACTTTCTTTGGAAAAACAATTGTGGGTTAAATTTTTTTCAGGGTAGAGATGTATTCCGATGTCTTAAAGCTACAAATATATGTCATTCATCGCATAAATCCATGGTCGAGGAAACATACACGTAGGAACTACAAGTGGTACTTAAGCGGTCATTGTTGGCCACCCTTGTAACCCATGTTGGTACCCCTTTGAGTGGTAGAATATCAGACAACACCTATATACAAGTCAACCTAGATATCCTAAATCCCTCTGAAGATAAACCAATTGTCTGCATGATTGTTATAGTTCCACTGAGAACAACACTTGGGAAGATAATCTCTAGTACCTGGGTATTTGGGTAGTACGACTAAGGGCATGGTCTAGCATCCTTATTTGGTGCCTTGAGATATTGGGCCTAGTACTATTGTTAGACCTTGCACGTATATTAGAGAGATATAACATAGGGTAAACCCTTGTCTATAAAAACCCTGAATACCCTAACCTTTGGGATGGAAACAGAAACAAAATAGACAAGATCTATTGTCATGCAACTTTACCTCCTGCATTTTGGTTGCAAAATTACTACACATTTTTTCCTATTAAGAATTTGGGATTTTCAACACTGCAGTATTCTTCAAATCAAAGTATAATTCCATAGGAGTTAAGAAAAAAAAGTCTTGATTATGCCTGCACCATTATTTGAGCCCTATCCCATTGATTCCTCTCTTCACCCTGATCGCAATCATACCTATCATTTTTCAGCAAATATTGTTTTCCTTGGACCCAAACCCTTTTCGACCCCCTTATTTGGAACTTACACCATTGGATTCCACTCGTCACCCTGATCATCATGATACCCTTCACCCATAATACATTTTCTGTGTGGTCCCACCTGCCCCTTTCTAGTTCCCTCCTTCATCATGGCTCACACCTGTAGCCAAGACCTTGAAGCCCACCTCAATAACTTGTCCTTTTATTTTGCAGAGGCCCAAAAGGAAGTATGACAACTCAGTGCCAATATTACCACCATCAATAACAACATGCATTCCAACATAAACAAAAAAATGGAAACCCTGAAACATTACCTCTCTACCCATCTTGAATCCTTCATTGGCCATATCTGTGCCAAGTTGAATATTACTGAAGACCTTACCTCCTCTAAACCACCTTTGCACCCCGAAGGTGAAACTTCCTCCAATTCCCAGACTTTTCAGTCCCATAACTTTCAGCGTGACCTACGCCTTCTGTGAGTGGATGTGAACAAATTTGATGGTTTGGATCCCACCGACTGGGTAACTCAAATGGAACACTATTTATCTTTGTACAACATTACCGATGAGTTGGCTAAACTCCGGTATGTTTTTATCCATCTATATCAAGAACGTTGGCAATGGTGGCAATGGAGAAAAAATGTCTGCCAAGGGTATGTGGCTTTTACACAATTTGTTGCAAAGCTTTATGAATGCTTTGAAACTGACACCCACCATTTAGGTTGTTTGACAAAGTTGAAACAATCTGGCATAGTGGGATACTTTATAGTTTTTTTTGAGTGATTGGATTTCCGCACAGAGGGCATGTCAGATGCTTTTTTTCAGGAATTCTTTATCAATGGCCTCAAGGATGAGATTTGTGCCCACGTCCTCATGGCTCACCCTCAGAGTTGGGTGGAAGCTACTAAAAGAGCTAAGGAAGAACAACAACTTGTCTCTTCTCAAACCAAAAAACCCTCCTTTATTCCTCTCCCTAAACAAGTCACTCCCACTCCTCCTTCCACTCCGCTAAAGATCCAAAAATAGACCCGAGAAGAAATGGTTGAATGCTAATTGAAGGGCCTTTGTTATAATTGTGATGACAAATATTTTCTTGTGCAAAAGTGTAAGTAACAAAAGCTTTTTATGGACATATCTGAGGATGTTTCTGAATAAGAGGCCGAGGATCCCCCTGTGACTGAGTCACCTGAACCCACTGACCTGACTCCACCCACAGACCCCCCAGAAGTTGAACCGGTCATTTCCTTGAATTCACTCACTGGCTTCTCTGATCCCCAAACCCTCAAGTTAATTGGTTACATTAAGCATTGGAAGGTCATCATCCTCATTGAAGTGGAAGCACCCATAATTTTATTCATTGCCACATTTCCCAAGAAACTAATTGCTATATCCGAGCAATCAACAAATTTCAAATCATGATTGCCAATGGAAAGTCCATGAAATGTGGGGGGCATTGTGAAATTGTCTGTCTCCAAATTGGTTAGTACCACATGAAATCTCATATGTTTTCTATCAACATGGGTTGTTGTGACATTGTGTTGGGTGTCAAATGGATAAGGAATTTGGGCCCCATTATCATGGATTTTAAGGAATTAACCATGCAATTCAACCAGGAGGGCCAAGAGTATTAGTTCCAAGGAATCACAACATGATCCCTTGTGATAATCAATTCCCATCGCATGGAAAAGCTCCTAAAAGAAGGTCATTCCGACATTATTTCACAACTCCATTCCATTTATGCCACTCAAACACCCTCTGTACCTCCTGACCTCCAATCCATCCTCTCCAAACATGAACCTATTTTTTCCACTCCCCAGGTACTTCCTCCTTTCCGTGGTGTTCATAATAATTCCACTCCCCTTGTACCCGACAACCTTCCTCCCAATGTTCATCCCTATCATCGTCCCTTTTCCCAGAAAAATGAAATTGAGAAAAAATTTCAAGAATTGCTCGTTGTAGGCATTATCTTTCCTAGT
Organism: Picea engelmannii; assembly: GCA_009831015.1. NCBI lineage: Eukaryota > Viridiplantae > Streptophyta > Pinopsida > Pinales > Pinaceae > Picea > Picea engelmannii. The sequence goes on from ML824909.1 coordinate 34,013, forward strand.
ACTAGCCCCTATTCTTCTCCTGTGGCCATGGTACTTAAGAAAGAAGGCTCTTGGTGCATGTGTATTGAATTTCACGCCCTCAACAAACTCACCATCAAAGACAAATTTCCCATTCCTATCATTGATGATCTCTTGGATGAATTAAGTGGTGCCCAGTTCTTTACTAAACTTGATCTTCATTCTGGCTACCACCAAATACGTATGAAAGATGAAGACATTCCTAATACTGCATTTTGAACTCATGAGGGCCTCTATGATTTCTTGGTCATGCCCTTTGGCTTGTGTAATGCTCCCTCCACTTTCTACAGCTTCATGAATCATGTCTTCCGTACTTTTCTCCATCATTTTGTCTTAGTTTTCTTTGATGATATTCTTACCTATAGTAAAACCTGGACAACTGATATTGCTCATGTGGATCGAGTTCTTCATCTACTCTCTCAGCACCAAATTTTCCTAAAAAAATCTAAATTTTCTTTTGGAGATTTAGAAGTCGAATACTTGGGTCATATTGTTGGAAAGGCGGGTGACAGGGTGGATCCTACGAAGATTGAAGCTATGCAGGATTGGCCTCACCCCAAGACTCTCAAAAGATTGCGTAGTTTTCTGGGTTTAATAGGCTATTATCGCAAGTTTTTTAAGAATTATGGAAAGATTGTGGTGTCTCTCATTTCTCTCCTTAAGAATAATTCTTTCACTTGGACTCCAATAGATCATCATGCCTTCCAAGCCTTGAAGGCAGCTATGTGCACCACTCATGTCCTGGCCCTTATTGACTTCACAAAGACCTTTTTCCTGGAATGTGAAGCTTTCGAGAGAGGAATTGGAGTAGTCCTTATGCAAGATGGCCAACCTTTGGCCTTTACCAGAAAACAACTGTCAGAGCGACATTTGGGTCAATCAATCTATGAAAAGGAAATGTTGTCTATTATGCATGCAGTGGATCTCTAGCGCCCTTATCTATTGGGGAAATGCTTCCAAATTAAAACAAATTATCAAAGCCTCAAGTATTTTATGGAGCAATGTCCTTCATACCTAGAGCAACAAAAATGGCTGACTAAGCAATTTGGATATGATTATGAGATCATTTACAAGAAAGTCAAAGACAATGTGGTTGTTGATGCTCTTTCAAGAAAATATGAAGATGAAGGGTCCCTTTTTTCCCTCTCCTTGATTGTACCAGATTGGCTCCAAGTTGTTCACCAATAATGGCTGCAAGATCCAAACATTCCACGTCTGATCCATCAATTGCAAGCCAATTCTCCAGTTTCCCCAGGGTAGTCCTGTCACAATGATGAGCTTTGCTACAATCAAAAATTAAATCCACGGTGCTTTCTAAGATTCATGCTACACCCACAGCTAGGCACTCAGGGTTTACCAAAACCTATGACAAGGTCAAACGTTCTTTTTTCTGGGATGGTATGAAATAGTACATTCACACTTTTGTGGTGGAATGTGATGTTTGTCAACACAACAAGGGAGAAACAATCAAATCCCCTGGCACACTACAACCGCTTCCGATTCCACCCACTATTTGTAGGGATATCTCTATGTATTTCATTGTTGTCTTACCTAAATTGGGAAATAATTCATCCATCATGGTGGTAGTTGATTGTCTTTCCAAGTATACTCATTTATGTGCTCTTCAACACCAATTTACCGCCTCCATTGTGGCTCAACGTTTCATGGATCATGTCTTCAATATTCATGGCATGCCTCATTCTATTGTTTCTAATAGAGAACCCACTTTCACAAACATTTTTTGGAAAGAAATGTTCAAGCTACAATGCACCCAATTACATCTCAACATTGCCTATCATCCCCAGACTGATGGTCAAACTCAAGTTGTCAAGAAGTGTTTGGAAACATATTTGAGGTGTTTTTCATCTCAAAGGAAAAATCAATGGGCTCATTCGTTACCCCTAGCTGAATGGTGGTACAACACTTTTTACCATACAAATACTTGCATGTATCATTTTGAAGCAGTATGTGGACATAATCTACCTTCAATTCTCTCATACATGCCCGATGTCTCGAAGGTCTAGGCGGTTGACCAAACTCTTACAATTTGAGAAGCTATTATTCGCACCCTCAAAGAGAATTTGGTCATGGATCAGAATCGCATGAAGCAATAAGCAGATCAAGGTCGCTCAGAACGTCAATTTGTTGAAGGGGACCATGTGCTTCTTCAACTGCAACCTTATAAGTAGAATTCACTCAAGGCCAACCATTGTCAGAAACTGGTGCCCAAATTTTATGTTCCTTATACAATTCTCAAGAGTGTCGGACATGTGGTCTATCAATTAGCTTTTCCTAGTCATTTTAAGCTCCATCCTATTTTTCATGTCTCCTACTTAAAGAAGGTGATTGGAACTAAGTTCCAAACTCAAACTAGTCTACCCGAGTTGGATGAAGAAGGCTCCATTTGGTTACATCCACAAGCATTCTTGGACCAACGTGAGTGTCGTCTCTGTCAATACACCATTAAGGAAGTGTTAATACAGTGGAAAGATACAACTCCAGTAGATGCCACCTGGGAGCGAACTACCATTCTACAACAATTTCATCATCTCAATCCTTGAGGACAAAACTATTTTTAATGGGGAGGGCATGTTAGGGACCTTACCTCCCTAACCCCTCACGTAGGTAGAATAATATGTTTTCCATGTAATAAAGGCCAATATTAATAAGGCCTAGTAATAAGGAAGAATAAGTCAAATGTAAGAATACCTAATAGAAGCTTATGCTTCTAGAAGATCTTCCTCTAGATTGTTCTTTTGGTAGATAGATTTAGTATAAATAGGAGTCGAGGGAAAGCTAAGTTTTTGTCTTGAGAATTATTGTAATAGAGAGTTTCTCTGTTGGAGGTTGCCCCCCTTGAAGAGGCAAGTGAACATTGTTTCCTATCAATAAAGGTATTATTTTGGTGTTGTGGTTTTATCTATTGTGTTGTTCCGATGTTATTCTCTGCAATATTTCTGTTTTTCAGCTATTATAATAGATCTTGTACATTATAGGATAGGAGGGATGGTTTTTCCCTCAGAATTTATGAATTTGATAAAGTTACAAAACATAAATTGTCTGTCTCATGTGTGTTGATGATTCATCTCTGATCTTTTTATTTCAATTGCATATATTTTCATTGTAAAATTGTTCAGTGATAACAGCTAGGGTTCATTGTTAGCTCACTAGGAAGAAATTTTCAGATTTGAAAATTAGTCACATAGAGTTGCATGTGAAAATTGACAACTTTTTCATCTAACTTGGTTGGCAACAATGATTTATTTTATTAATATAATCAAGTGTGATTACATATTACATTTGTTAGTCTTTCCATCCTTTCAGCTCATAGTCTTCCTAGCATAAATCACATAGGCACTCTGGCCTCAAAACATATTTACAAAGGTAATTTGGCCCAAAACATCTTGGCTCACTAGCCTATAAAGCATATGTACAATTGGGGTTTGTCCTAGGGGTATTACATTCCCCTCCCCCTTATTTATGAACTATCATTTGTGCATTATATACACATGTACAACAAAATTCTTCAAAAATCTCCAAAATGATGGGGGTACTCCTCCCACATGGAATCCTTATGCTCCCATGTTGCATCCTTGGGACTGTAATATGTCCATTGAACCTTTACCAGCCCTATTGCTCCATTTTGAAGCAACTTGGATTTCCTATCCAGTATGCATATCGATTGAAATCAAAAGTCTCTTTCTTGTTCCACCTGGATCGCATTCCAATCAATTAAATGATTATCATCAGACACATACTTTTTAGGCAAAGGCGCATTAAACAAATTATGTATGCACATGGATTGAGGTAGTGCAAGCATGTATGTAATAGGACCAATCCTTTGCAGGATCTCAAATGTCCACAATATCTCACTGCCAACTTTGGGCAACTCCCAAATTTAAGTGAACTCTTCTTAGATTTCACTTTTAAGAATACATGCTCATCCACTTTAAATTCTATGTGTGTTCTACCTTTGTCTGTATAAATTTTATGTCAGTCTTGAGAAACCTTTAAATTCTGTTTTATTTTCACTATTTTTTCTTCCATTTCTTTGAGCAATTCTAGCCCAACCAATGCTCTGTTTGTTGGGTTGTCCCAACTCATTGGCGTGTTGCACTTTCTACCATATAATGCTTAAATGGGCTCATATTTAAAGATGTATTATACCCATTATTATAAGAAAACTCAACTAAATGTAATTAATCTTCCCATTTTTATGGTTTATCCATCACATATATTCATAGCATATCCTCAATCACCGGATCAACCCTTTCTATTTTCCCATATGATTATGGGTGATATGTTGTGCTGAAATTTAGATTTGTCCCAAATCCTTTAAATAATCCCTTCCAAAACTTTGATGTGAACTTGGGATATCTGTCGGAAACAATTGCCTTAGGCACACCATGTAGCCTGACAATTTCTCTCACGTAAATCTCTACAATGTTAGTTGTCTTGTGATTTAATTTCACTGGAATAAAATGAGCAACTTTTGTTGGATTATCCACCACCACCATGATGGGATTATGTTGCTTCATTGTTCTGGGCATCTTTGTGATAAAATCAATTGTCACAACTTCCCATTTCTACTCAGGAATGGATAATGGTTGTAGCAATCTAGCTGGATTTCTGTGCTCAGCCTTGACCTTCTGACATTCTAAACATCTGGATATATAATCAACCACTTCTTTCTTCATACTTGGCCAAAATTGTTGGCTCTTGACAGTTGCAATTATTTTCTAGTAACCTGGGTGCCCAAAATAAGGCACATTATGCATTTCTCTCAGCACAATATTTTTCATCTCTTGAGATTTAGGAACATATACCCTGCCCCTATACACGAGGACTCCATCCTCTCTAAGCTCATAATATTTAATTTTCTGTTGAATATTACCTTGCTATAATATTTCTTTTGTTTCCAAATAATGTTGGTCTAATTTTGCAGCTTCCAAAATTTTGACTTTCATATCATATTTATACATGCTAATGGTTGTAACATGCATCTCATGCACCCTCCTGTTGAGTTCATCAATTGCCTTGTTCTCCTTTCCTTTGATATTCTTTTTATCAAAGTCGTACTCACTGAGAAATTGCAGCCATCTAATTTTTTTGGCATTTAGAGTTGGTTGTCCAAACAAATATTTTAGACCACTATGTTGTGTCCTCAACTCAAATATATTTCCCATAAAATAATGCATACACATATTCAAAGCATGAATGATGGCTGCCAATTCTAAATCATGTGTGGCATAGTGTCTCTCATGTTCTTTCAACTTCCTTGGCTCATAACAAATAACATGCCCATTTTGGCTAAGGACTCCTCCAAGCCCTTCCTTGCATGCATCAGTGCACACAATGAAGTCTTCATTTGGATCAACAATCTCAAGACTGGTGTACTTGTCAATAAATTGTTCAAGTGTTGAAATCTTTCTTCACATTCATAGGTCCACTCAAACTTCACACCCTTCGTTTGCAAAGAAGTGATTGGATGTGCAATCCTTAAAAAGCCTTTAATAAATATTCTATAATAACTTACAAGTCCTATGAAGTGTCTCACCTATGAGACATTCTTTGGTGTTTTCTATCCTCTAATCTCTTCTATCTTCTCAAGGTCCATTGTTATCCCTTCCTTTAAAATAATATGGCCCAAATAATGAATCCACCCCTGATAAAATGAGCACTTGCTTAGATTGGCATACATATGATGCTCCCTCCATACTTGTAGCACCATCATCAAGTGTTATTCATGCTCTTCTTTAAAATTAGAATAGATAAGTATGTCATCTAAAAAGACAATGACAAACTTATCCAAGTAATTTCTGAAAATATCATTCATCAAACACATGAAGACAACTAGTGCATTTGACAACCCAAATGGCACCACTGTAAATTCATAATGGCCATACCTTGTTATAAATGTTATCGTTAAGATATATTCTTATTTAATCCTCACTTGATGATAGCCTGACCTAAGGTCAATCTTGGAGAATATATTTGCATCTTTCAGCTAATAAAAAAGATCATCTATCCTTGGAAAAGGATACTCATTCTTCACTGTCACCTTGTTCAGCTGCCCAAAATCAATGCATAGTATTAAAGTTCCATCCCTCTTCTTCACAAATAATATTGGGTTACCCCAAGGTGACACACTTGGGCATATATACCCCTTCTTCAATAGTTCTTCAAGCTACATTTTCAATTCCTTAAGCTCTAGTATACTCATCCTATAAGGAGTTTTGGACATTGGGGTGAATCTAGGAATTAGATTTATGGAGAAATTTATATCTCTCTTGGGTGGAAACCCTGGTATCTCTCTAAAAACATCTTCAAATTCTTTCAATATTGGGTAATCTTCAATACTTGGTACTTTATCCTTAATTGTTTCTTCCATATGAGAACAATAAATTTGACATCCTTTCTCGAAGTTTCTTTTCAGCTGCAAGGATGGATAGATACTACACTTGGAATACCCTGAACCGTTCTTAAGTTCCCTTCTTCATAAAGAAAACTAAATGCCTTGTTATAACAATCTAGGACAACATGATGCATATCCAACCAATCCATACCAATTAGGAAATCATATGAACCCAAAGGTATGATATTCAAATATGGCTTTATGCTCATTCCATTCATGTCCATTGGACAATCCTTAACCAACTCATTGATTCTTCTTTTGGCTCCTGTAACTAATTGAACTAGCCAAGATTTTCCATACTTGCTTCTTTGCAAGTGAAATGTTTCAACAAGATTAGGATCTATGTAACTATGATTAACTCTTGAATCAATTGAAATAGCTATAGGTTGATCATTGATATTACCTTCCACTTCAATCACATGAGACTAAATTCTACTTTCTTGTTGTCCAAGGATACATAGATCCTTGGTATGCTTCTTCCCATGTCTTCAATACTATCATCATGTTGTACATTGCGAACAATAATTCACTCTTTCTCCTTTGTGAGGACAATCTTTGTACATTCGGTCTCCCTCACAACCCAAACATTTAATAGGATGTTTCCTTGGCCTTTTTTCCACTGTCTCTGTCATTTTGGGTTCATTTTGAGTTGGCTTCTGTTAAGAACTATTTATGATGAATGGTGGCATGCGCCCTTTCTTCCTCTAGTCCATCTTACCTTTATTCGTGTCTTCCCAATCCTTTTGGAAAGTTGGTATTCCTCTATCCTGATCATAAAGGCACTTGGATATCCTTATTGCTTCCTCCATTGTCTTGGGATCATCATAATATATATTACCACTTAATATCGAAGGTAGCCCACTCAAGAACCTTTGAATCTTGACATACTCATCCTTGATGAAATCAACATACCTCAACAACTCTAAGAATATTCTCTCATACTCATCCATGGTCATGGTCCCAAGCCTGAGTTCAAAGAAATCCTTCATCTCCCTATCATAATAATTCTTGGACAAGTATTTCTTCTAAAAATATTTTTTGAAATGCCTCCAAGTGATCTTCTTCTCATCAATGTGCTTTACTTGCACAAGTTGGTCCCACCACATTAATGCTTTTCCATTCAGCCGATAAATTGCAATTCTACCTTATGACTATGAAGAATAATTGTGCAACTGAAAATACTTCTCAATCCCCAACAACCAAGTCTCTACATCTTCATCCTTCATGTGCTCCCCATCAAAGGTAGGAGGTTTGATCTTCCTCATCTCCCCTTGTAGTTCATCCACTTCAGAACTCCTCCTATGCTTTCTGATAGGAGATAAATTTGGACTATTATATGCTCTTCTAACTAAACGTGTTGGTGAGTGATGATGATGTCTACCAACACTTCTAGACTCTTCCTTTTTGGCATGAGATATGTGATCCTTCGACTTATTTGAATTTGTCTCCTTATCCACCTTCTTCTCTATCCTATCCAAGCTATACAATATCTTGATGTTGAAGCCATTCTGCTACTCTTGAGCTTTTGTAAGCCTCTCAATATCAACTTTATATCTCAAGAGATCTATTTTCAAAATCTTTATGGTCTTAGCCAAATTTATGCTCTCTTCCTTTCCTTCTCCATGCCCATTTGATTATGTTTCTACGCTACCCATGCTGACATACAAGCCCATGAATTTATCTTCATGGATTTAAGATCTCTGTGCATCTTCCATGTCTCTAGTCTCTTTGTTGAATATGCTTTATTCTAATTGTTCCCTTAATTCCGCAAAATGTGCATAGAATAGGATTTGTTAGACAAAATAAATCAATAAATGTATAAAATTATGCACCATTTTTCACTTGAAGTGCACCAAAATTATTCTTTCTAATTGCTTGTGAATTTCACTCATCAATTCACATTTATGGGTGAATATATGGGTTCATCTATCCAAGACCTTTCCATTGACTGTGTAAAAAATTAGAACTCCTAAAAATGATGTTTAAGCCCTCAAAAATGCCCTGCGATATTATGACCTTTGAAACTAATTTTTTTTGTGGAAAATCATTGGTTTGCTACTGTGATAGACCATCAAATTGACCTGTACCTATCATCGACAATTTTCCACTTCTTTCCTCCTTCTCTTCTTCCTTTTCGAAGCCTACACACACATCGGTTCTATATTATACACCCATATTCAACACACACAAGTTATACACACACAATGCCACTATTTAATGCACGTACATCGCACCCATATTCAGTGCACACAACTTTTACACCATGCATTATTATTTAGCGTGCACAACTTTTGTTCTATGTGCCAATATTTCGTACACATCACTATCTCTACATCACATCGTGCCAATATTCACTAGGTAAACACCATACACCAATAATCAATGTGCACCACCAATTCTGCTCCGCACAATTCCAATATTCAATGTGCACGCATTGCACATTAACATTACAAATGCACCAACCATTATGCACTACGCAGCACCAATATTCAATGTACACACGTTGCACACTAATATTACATGTGCAACACAAGTTATACACTGCGCAATGCCAAAATTTAGTGCACACACACCACACACCAATATTTTGTACACACCACAAGCTTTGCACTGTGTAGCGCCGAAATTCAACGCACACAAGCATCACAAAATCTGCACCGCACAATGCCAATACTTAGGGCACATAAGTCCTTTCTTCTCTTAGCTAATTTTTCCATATTTCTAGCTCGCAACCATCATGAAAATTCTCAACTCGCATTTCTAATCCAATTTAGTTGCTTGGAAATCTAAATGAACCCTCCATAACAACCATTATGAGTGAAAATCCGACTTGAATTGCTTAGAAATTTGGGGATTTCACTCGGACTTTATTTTTTTCCCTAAATTCTCACAAATCAAAATATGTAATGAATTTTCCCAAATTCGCAATGGTTCTTGTCCCATATGGGTCCAACGTTGAACTAGAAGCTCATATACCACAATGTAATGTCCCCGTTACTAGTAAACCCAAATTTTGTTTGATACCACAATGTAACATACCCAGCCCCAAGATGAGTCACACCACACAAAATTTCTTCTTTGATACCAATTATAATTGCAAAAATATCTAATTGAAACAAACTGCACATCTGCACACGACCAATGTTTCCCAGTACGCACGATGATTCAAGCCTCACGCCCAAATTATGTTACCATTACTACTAAAATTGACTAACATATACCCTTTATTAACCAGCATGCCTTGCATATGCAACAATTATGCAGAACCAACAATAACATGCACAACCATGCATAATTATGTAAATTTACAACAAATGGAATTAACATAAACATACAAAAAATAACCAGCATGTAAACACACATAAAAGAAGACTTATCTTTTGCTGTAAATCACCAGCTACATGCAGATCTTAGACATTCCTCCCAGTTGTATACTATGTTGTTCATACACTCTCAACAACAGGTCACCTCTAAGTTGTGGTGGGCAACTGAGAGGGGGGGGTGAATCAATTGTTACTGTGCTTAAACAATTATGCTTCTTTTAAGCTCTTTGTAGAAACACTGAATGATGATCACAATAATGTAGGGAAATAAACAATGGCACATTCAACATCAGTCACATATATGAGAACCACAGAGACAAATATTTCCCAAGGAAACCCATACAGGGTAAAAACCTCTTTTTCTTTATATGATAAGTAATAGTTACATTCTTTACATTATCATACATATGAGAACCAACTCATAATGAGGCTACAACCTCATTTTTGCAAGCTCCTACTTGTTGAGAGCACCAACTCTCTATTTTCTCTAGCACCCACTAGAAGGAAGCACCAACTCCCTGGTTTCTCTAGCACCAACTCCCTGGTTTTTCTAGCACCAACTAGAAGGAAGCACCAACTCCCTGAGTGTTTCCAACACCAACTAGATGGAAGCACCAACTTCCAATCATACAGGCAACCAACCTATATAACAAAGAACAATAGTTCTCCCTTGCACCACCCTGCCATCCTGGTTTCTCTGGCTGCAACCAGATGGAAGCTACAACTCCCTGTGTTCGAGCACCCACTTGAACCTATGAGGACAATAGTCCTCCCTAGCACCTCCCTTCCACCCTGAAATATAAATATTTTCTACTGAAACTTATTACAGTGATATAATGTTCAACAATGGCTTGCCAGACTCATCACTATTCTGTTGCATTTCGTTTCTCTGTCTGCCTCACTGCCTTCCTGCACACATGACTTGCACTGTCTGTTCTTCTACTTTTTATGCTCTGTGCGCCATGTCCATTCATTGCACAGTTCCTCTTCTGTTCAATTCAGTTGTTGCACTCTCCTCCTTCTTCACGCATTAATCACCTTCAATAAAAACAACCACAGAAACTCCAATAGCAACGACAAAACACATCTCTTCTCTGTACTGTGTATTTATAGCTTTTGTGCACCTTGTGCATGCAATGCACGCAATACCTCTGCATACTCACACCACGTCGATATCCTTCACAACTCGAGTTCTCTGTCTGATCATCATCGTGACTCTTCAGCTTCTCTGGTTGTTTTTCCAGTCGTTCAGCATCACTGTATGTTATGCTGAGATTCCTCAGCCTCTCTGGCAGTTGAGACTCATTGTCTTCTCTGTGACAGTCGAGTTCACCTTCTCTGTTCCAGTTACAGGCTTCAATGCTCATCCAGCTGTCAATTGCCTCCATGAGCATCTTCATCCCTCTTGAAGATTCCCAGAGACTCTTCATCTCCTCTATCAATCACCCCGAAGTGTCTTTGAGTCCTCTGGCAGAAAACATCAATGGTTTCTGGCAGTTACACTGTGGCATGCAACAATAGCCCTCTGATCTCCTTCAGTTTCATCTGCATTGTTGGATTAGCTCTAAAGGATATTTTCGTGATTTATGCGTTTATCACTTTCACATTTCAAAGATTTTGCGATGAGGCATCTTGACTCTTCTTGTCGCGAGCTCCGAAAAGGAATTTGGTTGTTCTAGCTCCCTCCTCTACATGACCATAGGCGGTGACCTCTGGTTACACCGACAATTCACCTTTTCAGTATTTCGGCATTCGTATGATCCAGTGTCTCGACATTCCCAGATGCGATCCCCGAAATTCTGAGGTGGAGCTTATCTGCACTAGGTCCTTCCTCCACGTGACCACACACGGTGACCACAGGCTGCGTTAAAAGGCACTGCAAACTTATGATCTTCATCGACCCTGATCGACGGTCCATGATCTCGATGAATCAACGGTCCATATCTCATCGTGAATTCACATCTTGTTGTTCCTTAGATGGATATTCTCGTCACTCCAAGTCGCGATAGGCGAGACTCCCAGATGGAGCTCAGATCAACGGTCCAGGATTTTGATGTATTGACGGTCCAGATTTCATCGTGAATTCGCATCTCGCAGTTCCTTAGATGGAGGTTCTTGTCACTCCAAGTCGCGATAGGCGAAGCTCCGAGATGGAGCTTAGATCAATGGTCCAGAACCCGTGGTGATCTGATGTCCAGATCTCATCGTGAGTTCGCATCTCGCGATTCATGTGATGGAGGTTCTTGTCACTCCAAGTCGCGATAGGCGAGACTCCGAGATGGAGTCGGACAACGGTCCAGATCAAACCTCGATCTGACGCCTGAGATTGTTTCGTGATTTCGCATATCGTGAATTCGAGAGGTTAGGGAACCCCATTCTTTTGACTTTCCAGTCAGCGACATGACGATATTTCGCCACGTGTCCTATGGACCCAATGGTTCAGATCTTGTTGTGATTTCAACACTTCACAGGCCTTCTTCATGCTTGATCAATGGTCCACAATCCTTGGTGATCTGACGGTCAAGATCTTTTCGCGATTTCGCATTTCACGATCTCGACATTCTTGTGGTATTTTTTCTTGCCTCTCCAAGTCATGATTCGAGAAACCTCGAAATGGATTCTTTGACATGCTCTAATCTTTCTCCACGCGTCCTCTTGATCCAACAGTCCACGACTGTCCTTTCTGACGTGGTCTTCCATATTCACCTCCTGGATCTGATGGCCCAGATCACACCTTGATCCAACGGCTAGGATCATTTCACTACTTCGCGATTTCGCATTCTTGATGTGTAAGTTCTCGACACCTTCAAGTCCCGATCTATGAAACTCTGAAATGGAGTCATACCAACATATTTTGGCATTTCGCACTTCGCCTCTTCAGCATTTTAATGAACGTGCAGGTTCTCCCTGATCCAACGATGGTAGGATCTTATCCTCAGATCTGACACCTAAGATCTATCCTCCTCTTCTGCACGTTCTTCTTGTCTGAATTCATATTTGATGGTCATCGAGGATTTTGAATAAGATCCATCGTTCATTGTTGATCCTCCTCTTCCATTATCACTGTGATGTTGATCATGCTGATCTTTTCCATCACTGTTCTTTCCATCAATGACAAGATCACTCCCAACTGTAAACTTTCCAACAATCCTCTGCACTATCTCTTCTGAACTTATCAAGCTTTCTCTGCAGTGTCTTCCTAAAATACTTCTGATCCTTCTTCTTGTACTCATGTCATCTTCGTTGTTGTACTTTCCATCAATGACAAGGATACGATGCTTGTTAAACATTTGCCAACAATCTCCCCCTTTTCCATTGATGGCAACAAAGACACCTGGATTCTTTTCTCCCCCTTTGACATCAATGTCAAAGAGAACATGCTCCCCCTGAGCTGTGGCAGTAATTTTAGGAGGTATTAGATATTAAGACCAACACAAACTCCCCCTAACAGGAAGGACTCTCTTATTTGAGGCCTGCAAATGTTTGTATCCAAACCAAAGTCTTCTTTTTCAGATTCTTGGACCTGTTCATCCTCAGCTTCTGCTGTATCCTCTGTAGAATACTCAAAATTGCTCACCTCTCTTACTCGGACTCCTTCATCAACCTTTTCTTCTCATGAGTGGATGACTCCCCCTATCACTGTTATTTCTCTGCTTCTGACTCTTTTCCCCTTTTATTCCTAAAGGTTAACTTTCCTTGACAAGGTCTTTCCTCTTGTTATCTCTATAGGATGTCATGTATATCATTTTGTACATCAGAATGTTGTTGTTGTGAATGTCATTGTCATACTTGAACACTGTGCAATTGTAGCTTGTACTTTTTAAATAGCCCTTGGGTCTCCCCATTGAATCTCATCGATCTCTATTATTGTAATTTCATTTTTCTTCCATGATGCATTCAATCCAGGGCTTTTATTTCCATATTCAATCACAAGAGAAAAATTCTACACCCACTCTCATACCTGCTTTTCTTTTTCACAAATGAAGGACCTGTATCAGGTTTCTTAGGAGCATTGATTTCTACCTTGTTGAGTCTAATACTGGATTTGTCATTTGGTGATCTCTGGCTATCCAATACCTTGTCCAGAGTCATGGAACTACTCAAGAACTTGATTTGGGTGTCTGCCTTCTCAACCTTCAAGACTTTTGCTTCCTGTTTATGACATGGTTCTTCTCCTAATTCATCCATGGGGTTAATGCTAACTGAACATGTTTTTATTGTATCTGAATCTTCTTCTTTACTTGCAGGGGAGGACTCAATTTCAACATCATTAATTTTCTTTATACTTTTATTCACCACTTGTCCTGAGTTTATATTTACCTTACATTCTTTGTACGTGAGCACCTCTTCACTGCCTCTGTCACATTTTTGACTTGTATTGAGCAAATTATGTTTCAGACCATCCACAAGCAGAACGTAGTGGGCATCTCCTTTGTCATTACTCAAAATCATCATCCCTCTATCCTTGATTTTACCTGGTTCATCATTTTCAAGGATCACATTTCTTGTTTTGCTTTTATTTATGGACAATAGCTTATCCTTGTCTCCAGTCATGTGATTGGAACATCCACTATCTATATTCCCAGAGGCCTTTGTTTTTTAGTTGAAAGTGCTTGACCACATTTTTCACTATATTTTCTTTTCCATGTGTTGGGCTTTCTATCTAAGAACTTTATCCTTGGGTTTGCCTTGTAATTCTTCAGATGGAAGTTTGCAGCTTTGTGGCCAAAGTTGTGACAGTTATAGCATTCAATCTCATAGTTCAATAGGTCAAAGTTGTTTTTGCAACATTGTCTACTCGTTGACTGCTTATTACTTCTTGACCTCTTTAGTTGTATGTCTCTAGACTTAGTTTGGAAATTTGCAATATGTGATGGTTTGTTACTTGGTTGTATCATTCTTTGTTGAGGCAAATATTTAATCCTTTGAAATCTTAATTGCTCATGTCTAAGTCTTAAGGAACAATTTATATCTTTGTGACCAAAGTTAGAACAATAGAAACAATATCCGTAGAAAAATTCTTTGTACCTGGAAAATGATTGTCTTCTTTGAACAAATCGATTTCTTCCATGCTAATGATGTCCTTGAGTAGGGAGTACATTATTTATTTGTTCTATAGATTCAGTCCTGGCACCTTTTTCTTTACTCGTCCTGGGCGGCTGATTGTCTTTCTTTGTTTCTACATTATTTGTGGTTGTCATTGGTTGTAGATTTAACAAACTTGATGGGTTCTTTGTTTCTTGGCTGACCACTACTTGATCCCTCTTCAAACCCGAAACCAATTTTCAGCTTTGGATTTCTTTGTTGATTCAGAATGGTGGTTAATCCTTCTAAGACTTTAATACTTGACAGATTATGATGATACAAGGTTTGAAACTTCTCCATCTCTTCCCTATTTTTTACTACTTCTTCTTCCAGGGCTTCAGATCTTGCCCTCTTTTCTAATAGCTGATGTTTCAGAATATCCTCGATTTTCCTTGCCTCTTCTAATTCCACTTTTAGCAGGGTAAAGTCTTCATCGGGCTATTTATTTTCCTTCTCAAACTTTATCAGCAATTGTTTTTGCTTTCTGTTCTTGATTCTTAGTCTGTCAATCTCTTCCAGTGCACTGATCAGTTCTCCTTCCATATCAACCACAACTTCTTCAACATTCTCATCACTACCTATGCTTTCAATATCATAATCCTCTTTGGCCATAAGCATGAAGTCACTTAATTTATCTTCACATGAAGAATCACTATCGGTGTCTTCTGAGGAGTCATCATTGTTTACACATAAACTTTTCTTCTTATCAAATCTTCTTGATTTGTGCTTCTCTACATCTTCAGAGTTTTGATCATGTTTCTTGTGTGGACATTTATTTGCAGAATAAACTATCTTACCACAGTTGAAACATTTGAAGGGAAACTTACCTTGGTACTTGCCTGATCCTTTCTTTAATCTTCTCATGAATTTTGCTTCAATTTCATCAGGTTCACAATCCTCATTCATATCTGCTTTAAGTGATGATTTTCTAGAGGTGGTTTTATCTGTAACTATCATCATTTCATATGCAGTCAATGTTCCTAGAAGTTGATCAAAAGACAAGGTTTTTAGATCATTAAGTTCTTCTATAGCAGAGACCTTCGGGTTGAACCTATCTGGGAGAGATCTCAAGATTTTCTGAACTAAAGAAGGTTCCTCAATTTTTTCACCAAGTGCTTTCATTGCATTCACCACTTCTTCTACTCTTAGAATGTATTTACCAATAGTTTCATCTTCCTTCATCTTCAGCTGTTGAAACTGTATTCTGTAGGTTTGAAGCTTGGCATCCTTTACCTTCTCATTACCTTCATAACTGCTAATGAGTTTGTCCCACGTTTCTTTGGCAATTCCTAGGTGCATAACCTTTACAAATTATGCTTCTGGAAGCCCACTCAAGATAACATTCATAGCCTTAGCATTGAAGCTAAATTCAAGCTTGTCATCCTTATTAGCTAGTACGACTGGCTTTACATAACCAGTATCTACCACATCCTAGACGTTTGCACCTAAAGCCATTATGTAGATTCTCATTCTAACTTTCCAAAAGACAAAGTTTGTTCCATTGAAAAGAGGAGCCTTATTGGTTGAATTTCCTTCATGGCTTGACATGTTTAAGCTCTAGGATCTACCCTTAGATGAAAGGGGCTCGCTCTGATACCAATTGTTGGACAACTGAGGGGGGGGGGGTGAATCTGGTGTTATCGTGCTTAAACAATTATGCTTCTTTTAAACTCTTTGCAGAAACACTGAATAATGATCACAATAATGCAGGGAAATAAACAATGGCATATTCAGCATCAATCACATATATGAGAACCACAGAGACAGATATTTCTCGAGGAAACCTATACAGGGTAAAAACCTCTTTTTCTTTATATGATAAGTAATAGTTACATTCTTTATATTATCATACATATGAGCACCAACTCATAATGGGGCTACAACCTCAGTTTTGCAAGATACTACTTGCTGAGAGAACCAAATCTCTATTTTCTCTAGCACCCACTAGAAGAAAGCACCAACTCCCTGGTTTCTCTAGCACCAACTAGAAGGAAGCACCAACTCCCTGGTTTCTCTAGCACCAACTCCCTAGTTTCTCTAGCACCAACTAGAAGGAAGCACCAACTCCTTGAGTGTTTCAAGCACCAACTGGATGGAAGCACCAACTTCCAATCATACATGAAACCAACCTGTATAACAGAGAACAATAGTTCTCTCTTGCACCACCCTACCACCCTGGTTTCTCTAGCTGCAACCAGATGGAAGCTACAACTCCCTGTGTTCAAGAACCCACTTGAACCTATGAGGACAACAATCCTCCCTAACACCTCCCTTCCACCCTGAAATATAAATCTTTGCTACAGAAACTTATTACAGTGATATAATGTTCAACAATGGCTTACCAGACTCATCACTATTCTGCTGCATTTCGTTTCTCTGTCTGCCTCACTACCTTCCTGCACACATGACTTGTTGGAC
>ML824909.1:77112-92119 GCA_009831015.1 Picea engelmannii
AAGTATTTCAAGATATCATGATTTGTTTTCACTTTGAAGTGTCTTCATATTAGGTAAGGGTGTCATTTCTTAACTGCATGTATTTGGCCAAAATTTCTTTTTCATAAATGGATTTGAGTAATTTTTTTCCTTTAATTTGGTTGCTTTCAAAGGAAAGGGACCTTCCTTCTTGCATTAAAACTGCACCAATGTCATGGCATGAGGCATTACACTCGAAAATAAATGTTTTTGTGAAGCTAGGTGTGGCTAGGACAGGAGTTGTACACATATCCTCCTTAAGTTTTTCAAAATATTTGGTTGTTTCTTGAGTCCAAGAAATTGCTTCCTTCTTTAATAATCTTGTTCGAGGTGTCGCTATTTGACCATAGTTATTGACAAACTTGTTGTAATATTCCTATCAATCTTAAGAATCCTCTAAGTTTCTTCAAGGTTTTGGGAATTGGCCACTCCCTCATAGCTTTAATTTTGTTAAGGTCCACTTTTACACCTTCATGAGATACAATATGACCCAAATATTCCACTTCTTGAACCCCAAAGGCACACTTGGAAGGATTTTCATAAATTTATTTCTCTTCCAAAATTTGTAATACTCTGTCAACATGTTGTACATGCTCTTCCCATGATTTGTTGTATATTAGTATCTCATCAAAAAATACTAACACAAATTTTCTAAGGAAGGGTTTGAAAATAGAATTTATCAAGGTTTCAAATGTTGAAGGTGCATTAGTAAGTCCAAATGGCATAACCTAAAACTCATAATGACCTTCATGTTTTCTAAATGTTGTTTTGGGAATGTCTTCCTGCCTCATTTTGATTTAATGATATCTCAAATGAACATCCAACTCAGTAAACAAAATTGCTCCATGTAATTCATCTAATAATTCATCAATGACAGGAATAGGATCCTTATCTTTGATGGTCATTTTGTTGAGTTGTCTATAATCTAGGCACATACGCCACACACCATCCTTCATCGTAAACATCACTGCTAGTGAAGAGAAATAAATTTGGCTAGGTTGATTGATCCCAACCTCTAACATTATTTGGATCATACGCTTAATCTCACTCTTGTGTGCATATGGATACATGTAAGGCCTAATGTTAGGTGGTACACTTCTGGGTTGCAAATGAATATCATGATCATGATCTCGAGTTGGTGGAATACCCTTAGACATCTCTCGAAATACCTTGGAATGGTTGTTTATAACCATTTGGAGATCCATTGGAGCAGAGGAAATATATGTTTGAACATCTAGTGAGCACAATTGTGCAATTATACCACAGTGTTTATTTTTAAGTAATTTTGTCATGCTATTAGAGCTTATCACAATAGAGAGTTTATG
Organism: Picea engelmannii; assembly: GCA_009831015.1. NCBI lineage: Eukaryota > Viridiplantae > Streptophyta > Pinopsida > Pinales > Pinaceae > Picea > Picea engelmannii. The sequence goes on from ML824909.1 coordinate 78,456, forward strand.
TTGGATACCTCTAAGCTCAATTTCCTTTCCTTATGAGGAAAATCTCATGAAAATATCTTGAAAATTAAGGGCCATTGTTCCTAATTATTGTAACCTTTGGACCCATAATATAAAATTAGAACCACCCATTTGGATGGAAATCATGGGGCTATCCAATAAATACTCCTCTATATTGAGCTTAATACTATGGCACTTCCTAAAACAATTTATGGTACCTCCATATGCAATCATTACTTGAAACTCTGGTGTTGGAAATACAAAACAATTGAGATATTTTTTCTAATGTGTAATTGATGAAGTTATGGGTACTACCAAAATCAAACAACATTGTTACCTTTTTATTTTTGATGTATCCTTGTATATTGAGGGCTTTTAGAGTATTAATTTCGTCCAATGCATGACAAGATATTGTTGGCGTAGTCTCTTCTAGATCCAGATCTTGTGATGGTTCCATTTTTTTATCTTCTTCTTCTTCACGGTCTATTTAGAATAATTTCTTCTCACTGCATTTATGCCCCTTACTGTATTTTTTGTCACAATTGAAACATATTACTTTTTCTCTTCTTTCATCCATTTGCTAAAGTGTCAACCTTGTCAGTTGAGTGGGGTTAGGAGAGGGAACATGGTGCTCTTTATTGTTGTTAGTGGCCTCCCTTCTAGTAGCCATATTTGTGTTTTCCACTTTCCTTGTTGTATTGAAATCTTGCTCTAGGAATTTTGGTTTGAAGAGACACACCTCATTTTGAATGTTCTCCTTTAAATTTCCCATAAAAAGATCTAACAAATTATCCATAGGAATGTTCTTTACCCTGAGACTAAGCTTTTGGAATTGTTGAATGTGTTCTATAATTGGTCCTTTTTGTCGAATATTTATCAATTGATTAAAGAATATATTGTTCTTAATATCCCCATAATGTGATATCAATTCATTTGTAAAAATGGACCATGATATAATAGAATTCTTTTTTCTTTCACAAATCCCTTGATACCATACAAATCGATCAATTTCTAAATACAAGGATGCAATAGGTACCTTTTGTAAGCTTGACACTCGGTGTAGATCAAAGTATCGCTCCATCTAGAATATCCATGTAATAGGATCTTTACCATCAAAATTCATCATATCAATCTTTGGAATGAAGTAGTTACTTTCCTGATTTGAAGCCTTGATGATGTGGATCTTGAAGTGATGAATAATTCTGAAATTCAATATTGGTGCTCTCCAATTGTGATAAAATAACCCCCATATGTGATTGAGTCTCAACACCAATGTTATCCTTATTTTCATGATTTCATTGGATCTACATATCCCTTTTAGGGATCCCCTGTAAGAACATGGCTTCTATGGACTTCATGGATTTTTGTAATTCTTCCTTATTTTCATTCTTATTTTTATCCATCTTCTTTTCCATTTCATTCTTATTTTCATCCATATTCTTTTCATTTGATCTTGCAATTATCTTTTTGAGGTATTCCTGAAAATGTGTTAAATCCACTTGTTTCAACATACTAACATTCATTTCATCAGCTTGGTTCTTTAATTAGGATAGCCTGATTTCGATTTTGAAATCTTCATTTTCTTCTGACATCCTATGTGATATTTCTATAGGTTTATTTGGTGTTGTATTTTTTTTTTTGGATCCACATGGGATGAAAATAATAATAATCCTATATTTTCTCTTTATCACAAATTTTGAATCACCAAAAACATATCTTCCAATCAAAAGTTATGTCAATTGTAAGTTGTGTACCTTTCAAAACATTAATTTGGAGTAAGTATGGATGGTTGACCTTTGTCTTGATATATATCTGAACTTTGAACTCTTCCAATTCTAAAATTTTGGCCTATAGTACTTTGATACAACTTTTTAAGTTCCCGGAAATTTCACTATATGAACCTTTACTAATAAAATGTCATAGCACAAAGACCAAAACGAATTTTTAAAGACTAATTTCAGGATTAGTAAAAATCCCCAACTTCCACATGATATATCTCACACGTTATAATGATTCACAATATGATAAAATTTCGACTTGTAATTCTCTATATCTCCTCAAGATTCAGAAAATTTCAAAGTCTAAAACATCTCAAAAAAGAAGTTACAACAAAAATGCCAATATGACTCTTTTAAAACTAATTTCAAGATTAGTCACAAGCCTCATCTTTCATGGACTATTTCTCCACAAATATAGTGAAACATAACCTAAAATATTTACCACCCATACTATGAAATGTCTCCCAAGTCTCCACAAAATTTCATTGTCTGAAAATTCTCAGAAAAATAGTTATAGCGAAAATTCCAAGATGACCTATTTAAAACTGAATTCAAGATGAGTCACAAACCCTATATTCCATAAGACATATCTCCAAAATTATAAGGAACCAAACCTTGAAAGGTTTACCACCTGTACCTTGACATTTCACCTTAGTCTCCTCAACATTTCATGGTTTGAAATGTCCCAGAAAAAAAGTTATAGCAAAAATTCCAAGGTGTCTCAGTTGGAGGAGCAAAACCGTAAGATCATGAGCTTTGAAACCAAACGTTATTATCCAACACCCTAAAAATGATAAAAAGTCAATGAATATATTCCACTTCTAGGGGAGAACACCCTTTTACAACATATCTAATTCAGAAGACAATATTATGAGATGAGATAAGTTGATCCTAAGACTAGGTCTCCTTGGTATATATATATATATATATATATATATATATATATATATATATATATATATATATATATATATATATATATATATATGAGACAAAGGGTACAATTGTAATGAAAGGGTACATTTAAGTGTTCTATCTAACCTACTAATATAACACTAAAATTGTAATAATTCAATATCTAGGGTCTTAATAAGGGGTTTTATACATAATATGGGGCTTTTTCTAGGGATGAACGATTTATTCACAAGTCTGCATGATCATTATAATGTGTTAGGAGAATTAAGCAAAAGAAAAGTAAAGGAAAATATGGAGAGGTGAAACCATCCTTCTTAGTCATGCCCATCCTATACAAACATATGTGAGAATATCACGAATGCATTGAGTATGAAAGAACAAGTGACACTATTGTATGCTCTTTATTATGATCAACCATTCATTTCTCAATAATGCAATGAGATAACAGTCGAAGCCAATGCATAAGAAATCAACAAGCTCTCAAAAGTAAACCCATCCAAGGAAAAATATAGAACATCAAAACTTGCAATCAAATAAGATCAAAAATCAGTTAATGAAATGACATTTAACCCATTAAAAGGACAACTTGCCAAATTTCCTGCAAAATGAGGAATGAACAGAAGGTTGAAATCGAAGTGAAAGAATAAGCATGATTATACTACAAAAATTCACATAAGATCAAACTTTGAACTTCCTACACCACCTACTCATAGCACCAATAAAACCAAAAAACAATGTCAGAATGATCAAACCTTAAATTCAAAGGGTAAATTAATATCATAGATAATACTAAGAGCCTCAATGGAATGGTACCTAGGTTTTCTAGACAAGGAGAAATGATGCATTATTGAGGTCATTCAAGGCTACTCAAACTTGACCTTAGGATGCCTTAACATTGTGATCACATTGTAAGATTAGTCTTCACTTACCTTTCCTCAGCCATACCATGCATTGATATCTTCTTGTTTTGACTCAATTGTGACAGCTCTTTGATCTGCTTTGAACACCACTTCAAACCAAAGTCTAAGATAAATCATGAAGTCATCTGATAGAAAAAGAGAAGTTAAAGATTATTCAAACATAAACTCATAAGAGCCAATATACATGATCAATGGGTAAAAGATTTTTGATGCAGGAGCATCGCTATCAACAATTAAAGAGGTTGAGTGGAGGAGAACTCAACACCCAGCACGCACATTTCAAATCAGTTTTGATCCCAAGGAGAGAATGTAATTTCTATTTTGAAAGCATTGTGAATTAAATATTTTAAATGTTTTGAGGCAAGAGCCATCGCATAAGGCCTCCAAAGATTGTAATCATCTTAATTATATGTAGGGTTGTACAGATTTCGAGCATCAATTCTTATCTAGTTTGTAAATGCTCATTCAATGTAATAGTCCTTAGTAGATGAATGTATTAACTATGATAGGATAGCACTAAGGTAGTTTGGAGGGAAGGATCGAGAAGCCTCTCTGTGTATAAATATATGTAACCAATTCCCAAATGAGGCTCCTAAATATTATTGTTATTGTTGCTAGTTATTGTAGAGAGTTGTAGAGAGATGTATGATTCCATGTACATACTTTGTTGAAGGAATACAAGCATAGAGGTTTGATTCCAAATGTATGTTGTTGTATTCATCTGAGTTCATTGAGTACATGTGATGTTTCTTTCTGTTTTATGTGTTTTATGTGCCTGAGTATGCATTTCATGGTTAAGTATGTGAGCCTTTAATGTTCCATAAGTTTCAATTGTTTCTCTTATGAGAGCTCTGGTGCAAGGAGTGCATAGTGCTCGCAAGGAGTGTGAAGGCTGAGTCAAGATTGACTCAAAAGATCAGAAGAGGTAGTGTGAAACTTTCAAGAGGAAGTTCAAGGAGTGCACAATCACTCAGTAGAGAGAAAATTTTGAAGAAGATCCGTGCAAGGTGTGCGTCGGTCTAACACTTAGTCGAAGTGTTGAGGAAGTCTTAGAGAGGATGAATGCAAGGAGTGCGTAGAGAGATTTTCGAAAAAATCTCTAAGTCCAAAATATTTCAGAGGTTCAGAGGATGCAAGGAGTGCATTGGAGGTCCAAAGCACCTCAAGGAACAAAGCTCGGAAAGGATAGCAACCAAAATCCTTAAGGAGGAAGAATTTTATTTGTTTTAAGGGTTGAACAGACGAGATCCGTTCAGAAGGATCCATCATCTATCGTCTTCATCATATATGGAGAAGTCACATGAGGTTTAACAATTTAATTCATTAATAATTCACGTATCTGACATAAATTGTGTGTTGGACTCAAAGGAGGCAGAAGCCCTGAAGTCCGAACTTATCTAGAGCATTGGTTCCAGTGTACGCATGTCAGCAGATTGTCAAATCCAGAAGAACAAAAGTCTGGGAGAATAGAGAGGAGAAGTGTTCGATCCCTCTGAAGTTTTGAATCCCAGAGTTGATCTAAGTCATCGCTCAGAGGAGGACACATGGAGGAAGGAGAGGTCCTTTGGAATTTCGACAAAAAGGAGATACAAGGGGTTGTGTTGTGTGAATGTACAAACTCCCAAAGCCCAGAGTAAATTCAGGCCATCCATCTGTCGAGACGTAGGGATCATTGATTTGGTTCCTTCACGAGTTCTCTATCCCAATGCTTCAGAGTTTTTAAATTGTTATATATCCGAAACTCCCTAAGCCCAGAGTCCCAGAGTGAATCATGGTCATTATCTGACGGGGAAGCGTGCTCCATTGATTTCTCATTGTGTGTGTCCATCAGTCCGACGCTCTGGTGGAATGGTGGAGTGGCACCTCGAAGAACCCCAAAGCCAGAAACTGCGAAGTGAGGTATCATCCATTGATCTATTAGGATAAGAGTATTTGTCTGATCCACTTAGAATTTCAATTCTCTGGGAGAACGTTGTGTTGGAATGGGCAGACTTTTCAAAGCCCGGATTCGCGAAAACAACCCTCATCGTAGATTGGAGCAGATGTTGTGAGTCATTGATCCTTGTTGTGGTTAGGCGCTCTGTCACTTTGGTGTTCAGAAGGATTGGAGTATTACTCTATTGAGACTCCCCTATATGGATAGCTTCGAAGTCTTGAATTCTTCGAAGACTTGAGGTTTAGCCAACGATTTTTGGCCCATGTTCCTATCTAGGGCTTGCTAGTGCTTAGGGACCCCTGAAAATCATATTTTTCATTCGGGAAAGAAGGTTTAAGGCCTATGTAGTGGGTTTGAGGGCTCAGAAGGAGCCTGTGAGCTGATTCAACTCAAGAAGTCAATCAATCTTAGACCAGGAGTTCGCGTGAGCCCTAGGAGTGGGTGGGGGTATGCATCAAGGGGTATCAAAGCCCAAATTTAATTCTGTTAGAAAAGGAAGATTCAAAAACCATGTCGCCTAGGAGGCATAGAGAGAGAGCAGTGGAAAATGCATCCATGGGAGAAGAAATGAGGCAACTCCATGAAATATTGGAGGTGATGGAGACAACACAGAGGAGATCACCTGATGTTGGTGACATCAGGAAAGCCAAGAGTGAAGAAATGGAAGTAGAAGGATTTGCAGGAGAAGAAGTTGCAAAGGAATGCTTATTGAGAGTTGTTGTAAAAATGGGGGCCAAAGAAAAGATAGATTTCTCGATGTATGAAGGCAACTTGGATGTTGAGGAGATGTTGGATTGGGTAAGTGCTTTGGACAAGTACTTCAATTATGAGGATTTTGATTGTGAAAAGAAAGTGAAGCATGTTGTTACCAGACTGAAGGGACATGCAATGCTATGGTGGGATGAACTGCAAGCTGACAAAAGATGTAAAGGTAAGTCCAAAATCAAAAGTTGGGATATAATGGTAGCTAAATTAAAAACTAAATTCATACCCAAGGAATATCAGATAAATATGTTTAGGAAATTGCATAACCTAAGATAGAAGGGTTTGACAGTGAAGGAATACACTGAAGAATTTTATAGACTGAATATCAGAGCAGTACATAGGGAGAGTGATAAAGAAAAAGTTGTCAGGTATATTGTTGGCCTAAGGTATGAAATCCAGGATGAAATCAGCATGATAATGATGAGAATGGTGGAAGATTCTTATCAAGTGGCACTAAAATTCGAGGAAAAGTTGGCAAGGAAGAAAAGCCAGTGAAACAGAGGAAAAAGTCCAAGCAGAGGTAGAGGAACTGTCTGAGATAAGTTCCAGAAACCTAGAACTAAAGCTAGAAAGTATCACGGTCAGAATGAAAGAGGAGGAAGTTCCAAAGGGGGAAAATATGGTGGAAGAAACTCTTTTTCTCGAGGAAGAGGAAGAGGCAGATGAGGAGAAGTCAAATTCTATGCCTATGGAAATACATGGAATATGTCTTGGGAATATCCTGGGAGGAAGAAAGAAGGAGGTGGAGAAGCTCACATTTCCGAAGATCAAAGGAGGAATGTGGAGGCAGAATCAGTAGAATATGGGAAATCCCTCATGATGAGGAAATCTCTCTTAAAACCAAAGAAAGAAGCAAATGAGCCAGTTCATAGAAACAATTTGTTTAGGACTACTTGCAAGACCAAATACAGGGTATGAAAAGTAATCATGGGCAATGGGAGCACTGATAATCTGGTATCCATGGAAATAGTGGAAAAGATGGAGCTAGAGACAACTGCACATCTGAACTTGTACAAGGTATCGTGGTTGTAGAAGGGACACCAAGCCATGGTAAGTCGACAAAACAATGTTGAATTTAATATAGGAGGTTGTAAATATGAAATTCTGTGTGATTTCATACCTATGGACATTTGACATGTTTTGTTGGGAAGACCATGGCAATATGACAGAAATGTCATGCATGATGGGAGAAAAAATACTTAAAACCTTGAGAAGAATGGTCGTACACATATGTTGTTTCCAATGGAGGATAAGAGAGTAAAGGAAGAAGTGAGACCAATAATACTTCTCATGAGTGGGAAAGAACTCTTGAATGAATTCAAGAAGCAACAAGAGATGCAGTTGGTTGTGGTGAGAAATCCCATAGTCATCCTTATGAACACTTCTGTGGATGATCTACCTGTAGAAATTCAGGAATTCTTGGATAATTTTGTTGATATCGTGGTGTATGAGTTAACTCGTTCTTTACCGCCTATCATGAGTATCAATCACCACATTGACCTTATTCCAGGAGTGATTTTTCCAAATAAAGAAGCATATAGGTTGACACCTAAAGAAAATGAATAGGTCAAGAATCAAGTCCAAGAGATGTTGGATAAAGGTTTGTTCATAGAAAGTTTGAGTCCATGCACAATACCAACTATGTTAATTCCATAGAAATACGGGGGTTGGAGAATGTGCACAAATTCTAGAGCCATCAATAAGATCACCATCAGGTATAGATTCCCTTTACCCATAATGGATTATTTGATGGATTGCTTGAGTGGAGAAAATTATTTTTCTAAGATAGATCTGAAAAGTGGCTATCATCAGATAAGAATGAGAGAGGGAGATGAATGGAAGACAACATTCAAAATGAATGATGGATTGTATGAGTGGATTTTTATGCCATTGGATTGATGAATGCCCAAAGCACATTCATGATATTGATGAATGACGTACTCAAAGATTTCATTGGTAAGTTTGTAATTGTGTATTTGGATGATATTTTATTTTTCAGCAAGATTGAAGGATAATATTTGAGACACTTGAAGTTGGTGTTGATGAGGTTGCAACAAGAGAAGTTGTTGATAAATTTGAATAAATGTTATTTCATGAAAACAAAACTCATATACTTGGGTTTTGTGATCTCTTCAAATGAGTTGAATATGGATCCATAGAAGGTAAGAGAAATCAAAGAATGGCCTTATTTGAGAAGCATATTTGAGGTGAGGAGCTTCCATGGATTAGCGATATTTTATAGAAAATTTATAAGGAATTTCAGTGGCATTTGTGCACCCATACTAGACATTGTAAAGAAAAAACACAGATCCTTTAATTGGACAACAGAAGCTAAAAAGGGCTTAATAATATTAAAAGAGAAGATAACAGAACAACCGATTCTAGTTCTGTCATATTTTAAGAAGACATTTCAGGTGAGATGTGATGCAAGTGGAGTAGCTCTTGGTGCAGTATTGAGCCAAGACAATAAGCCTGTTGCTTATTTTAGTGAGAAGTTGAATGACACTAAGAGGAAGTACTCAATGTATGATAAGGAGTTTTATGTTGTAATACAAGTTCTGAAAAAATGGAGGCATTATCTTATTCTGACGAAGTTTGTCTTGTACAGTGACAATCATGGTTTATAATTCATAACCAAACAAGAGAATTTGAACCAAAGACATGCTAAATGAGTAGAATTCATGCAGAATTTTACTTTTGTTATCAAGCACATTAGTGGTAGTGATAACAAAGTTGTTGATGCTTTGAGTAGGAGATGTCTGATTATGTAGGAATTTCAAATGGAGACCTTAGGGTTTGAACACGTTAAGGAAATGTATCGTGAAGATCCATATTTTAAAGAGGCTTACGAAGCATGTGAAAACCCTTTGCTAAAGGAAAAAATTCAATGGATAGAGTATTTAATCCAATATGGATTGTTGTTCAAAGGGAGCCAACTCTATATTATGAAATTATCCATGAGAGACAACCTATTGAAAGAAAAACACAATGGAGGATTGGCTGGAAATTTCGGCCATGATAAGACTTATGCACAGTTGATTTCTTTGTACCATTAGCCAGGTATGAGATCTAATGTAAAGCAATTTGTGGAAATGTGTAGAGTTTGCCAATATGCAAAAGGGAAGCAACAAAACACTAGTCTGTATTAGCCATTGCCTATTCCAGATAGGCCATGGGATGTTGTAAGCATGGATTTTCTGTTGGGATTACCAAGAAACCAGAGGTGGAGTGATTCCATATTTGTAGTGGTTGATAGATTTTCAAAGATGGCACATTTCATACCATGCCAGAAAACCAGTGATGCTACTCACATAGCCAATTTATTTTTCAAGGAGGTTGTGAGATTACATGGCTTGCCAAGAAGTATAGTCTCAGACATAGATACCAAATTAGTGGGACACTTTTGGAGAACTCCGTGGAAGAAGTTGGGGACAAATATGTCCTTTATTTCAACATATCACCCTTAGACAAACAGATAGATTGAAGTAGTAAATCCGAGTTTAGGGAATTTGTTGAGAAGTTTGGTCACTGAACATCACAATCAGTGGGATCAAATTATGCCCCAAGCGGAGTTTGCTTATAATGATTCACCAAATAAAAGCATTGGAAAGAGCCCATTTCAAATAGTGTATGGGATGCATCCAAGAGGAATTTTGTATTTGATATATTTGAGACATGATGAGTTCTGAAGTGTAGGAGCAGAAGACTTTGTTGCATAGATGCAGAAGCTTCATGATCAGATAAATGGACAACTACAGGATAGCAGTCAGAAACTATAAGAGATGAATTGATCAGAAAAGAAGAGAGGTTCATTTCGAAGTTAGAGATAAATTTTTAGAACACTTGAGAAAGGAAAGGTTCCCAAGGGGAACATATAACAAATTAAAGATGAAAAAAATAGGACCATGTAGAGTTCTTAGGACATTTGTTGCCAATGCTTATGAGATTGAGCTGCCAGAAGATGTGGGAACATCACACATATTCAATGTTGCAGACATGTACCCTTACAGGATCGACGATACAGACGAGATAAATGATCAAAAGGAGATCCAGTGGGAAAATAAGATGCCCACAACATAAAAACCACATATGGAGAAAATTATAGATCATAGGATTGGTGAGAAGACTAGGAGGAAAACATATTTTGGGTACCTGGTGAAGTGGAAGGATCACCTCGCAGAGGATGCTAGTTGGTAACTGAACTTGATATTCAAAAGCATGGAAAAATAGTACAGGAGCTCATGGACATGATTCCATGAATCTTTTGTCCAGAGGAGTATGATGCAGGAGCATCGCCATCATCAATTGAAGAGGTTGAGTGGAGGACAACACAACACCCAACACCCACATTTCAAATCAATTTTGATCCCAAGGAGAGCATGTCATTTATGTTTTGAAAGCATTGTGAGTTAAATATTTTAAATTCTTTGAGGCAAGAGCCATCGCATAAGGCCATCGAAGATTGTAATCGTCTTAATTATTTGTAGGGTTATACAAATTCCGAGCATCAGTTCTTATCTAGTTTGTAAATGCTCATTTAATGTAATAGTCCTTAGTATATGAATGTATTAACTATGATAGGATAACATTAAGGTAGTCTAGAGGGAAGGCTCGAGAAGCCTCTCCGTGTATAAATATATGTAACCAATGATCAAATGAGGTTGTTGAATATTATTGTTATTGCTGCTAGTTATTGCAAAGAGCTACAGAGAATTGTATGAGTCTGTGTACATACATTTTTGAAGGAATACAAGCAGAGGTTTGATTCCAAATGTATGTCATTCTATTCATATATGTTCATTGAGTACATGTGATGTTTCTTTCTATTTTATGTGTTTTATGTGCATGAGTATGCATTTCATGGTTAAGTGTGTGAACCTTTAATGTTCCATAAGTTTCAATTATTTCTCTTCCGAGAGATTTGGTGCAAGGAGTGCATAGTGCCCGCAAGGAGTGTGAAGGTTGAGTCAAGATTGAATCGAAAGATAAGAAGAGGTAGCATGAAACTTTGCAGAGGAAGTGCAAGGAGTGCACAGTCACTCAGTAGAGAGAAAATTTTGAAGAAGAACCGTGCAAGGTGTACGTCGGGCTAACACTTAGTCGAAGTGTTGAGGAAGTCTCAGAGAGGACAAACGAAAGGAGTGGGTAGGGAGATTTTCGAAAAAATATCTAAGCCCAAAATATTTCAGAGGTTCAGAGGACGCAAGGAGTGCGTCAGAGGTCCGAAGCACCTCAAGGAACAAATCTCAGAAAGGATAGTGACCAAGATCCTTAAGGAGGAAGAAGTTTATTTGGTTTAAGGGTTGAACTGATGAGATCCATTCGGAAGGATCTAGGATGTCTCATCACCATCAAATCTGGAGAAGTAGCACAAGGTTTAACTATGTAAGTCATTAAGACTTCAAGTATACAACATAAATTGTGTGTTGGATGCAAAGGAGGTGGAAGCCCTGAAGTCCCAAATCATCTGGAGCGTTGATTCCAGTGGACGTGTGTCAGCAGATCATCAAATCTAGAAGACTGGAAGTCCGGGAGCATAAAGGGGAGAAGTGTTTGATCCCTTTGAAGTTCTGAAGTCCAAAGTCATTCTAATTCATCGCTCAGAGGAGGACACATGGAGGAAGGAGAGGTCCTTCGACATTTTAACATTTGGGAGATACAAGGGTTCACATTGTGTGAATGTCCAAACTCCTGAATCCCATAGTAAATCTAGACCATCCATCTGTCGAGACATAGGGACCATCGATTTGGGTCCTTCGGGAGTTTGCTAGCCTAACGCTCTAGAGGTTTTAAAGTTTTAGACGTCCATAACTCCCAAAACTTAGAGTCCCGAAGTGAATCATTGTCATTTGCCAATGGGGAGGAGTGGTCCATTGATTTCTCACTGTGTGTGTTCATCAGTCCGGTGCACCGGTGGAACGGTGGAGTGGAACCTCAAAGCTTGAAACCATGAAGTGGGGTATTAGTCGTTGATCTAGTAGGAGAAGAGGAGTCATCCAATCTACTTCGAATTTCGGCTCTCCGGGAGCACACCTTATTGGAACGAGAAAAATTGTCGAAGCCCAAATTCCTGAAAACAACCCTCGTCGTAGATTGGAGTGTATGTTGTGAGACGTTGATCCTTGTTGTGGTTCAACACTCCGTCACTTCGGTGTTCGGAAGGATTGGAGTATTACTCAATTGAGACTCCTAAAGCTGGATAACTCTGAAGTCCAGAATTCTTCAGAGACTTGAGGTTTAGCCCACGATCCCAGCTAGAGATTGCTAGTGCTCAAGGACCCCCAAAAAGCAGATTTTGCATTCAGGAAAGAAGGTTTAAGGCCTATGTAGTGGATTTGAGGGCTCAGAAGGATCCTGTGAGTTGATTCAGCTCCTGAATTCAATCGATCCTAGACCGGGAGTTCATGCAGGCCCCAGAAGTGGGTGGGGGTCTGCATCAAGTTTCAAATTTTGGTGGGGGGGGGCTTTCATTTTTCTTATAAAATAAAAATAAAAGGGGGGATGTTGTGGCCACAATAGAGCTAATATAAATATAAGCTATGCCATGAGTAGTGGACCTAGAGCTAGTAGAAATATAAGTTATGCCATGATTGACATAGAATGAATCAAAAATCCTATATTGGAGATATGGTTTCACTTTATCTCAGTGAATAATGAGTGTATGGATCAACCAAGAATTTGAAGTAATTGAGATATGATCCCTTCAATAACATATGATAAGCAAATGATAATTCATTCGAGATGACTCAGCTACCTCCATACATGAGAATGTATTCAATGGCTAATGGAAGAACTTGTAACTATATGCATTGGTCATGTTGGATGAGGGAGAAGAAGGAAAAGTATTAAGAAGGATACAATGTTTCAAAACAAGGTCTATACCAGTATTAAAGGTCAACATGACATATAGTAGAGTGGACTCCAAGAAAAATTACTGAGGAATGAAAAATGTTATGAGAGGGAGTCCCAAGTCATTGATTTATTCCCTCTTTTTTTCAATAGTAGCTTTTGGGACCAAAAGCCTCCTATAATTCTCTAGCCTTGAATGGCTTCAGGAAATTTTTTTGCATGATCACCTTGGTTGTCATTGACTAGCATGTATGGACACGATGGAAGGTTGATGGCTATAAGAGTTAGTTTTGGGTTCCCTTGAACAATGGAAAGGCACACCACAAAAATTTTATGTGCCCTTACTCAGACTAGGAACACTACAGACCTTGGCAACCCGCATTAGTTGGACACACCAAGAGAATATTGGAAGGGAACTTAGTGGGGGGAGGAAAATAAGGTTATCATAGATGACCTCATTTGCAAGCATACACTAAGCATAATGGACAAAGTGGCTAAGAAGAA
>ML824910.1:8217-23167 GCA_009831015.1 Picea engelmannii
GCAAATGGAATTTAACACTCCCTAACTCAAGATGCTATTGTGTGTTTTTGAGCTTTTGGAGAGTGTATCTCTCTTCCTACTCCAAAGCACTAGCCTAGCTAAATGTTGGTGTAAAAGATCCCTAGAAAAGAGTTACTAGATAAGTTTTAAGATTACGCAATGTTTTTTAAGAGCTGTTGTTTACTCAAAGGTAACGGAAGTGAAACTCATGTTGTATGACTCTGACCCAAATAATGGAAGGATGGTGATGAAATATAACACTTGTCATTCCATGAATCCTATTTATGGGAGAGAGAGACAATTTTCCAAATCAATCTCAATACTACAATGCAATGCACAATTTCCTTTCAGATGTCAATGCAAATAATCATATATCAATGAACAATCTCTATATGTCTCTTTCAAATACTTCAACAAACTCAAAAATTTGATTTTCAATGTTTTCTGAAATACAAAAAACAATATTTTGAAAGAAAAACTTGTTGTTCACTTTCCAAAAAGAACTTTGATTAACGAGAAAAGAAAATTGAATCATAAAGAATCAAACAATAACAACCCAATCAACTCTTTCAATGAAAGTAAAAACAAAAAGCAAACCAATGAGTCTTCTCAATGCAAACGAAAATTTTCTTTCGAACCAAAAAGCAAATGAGAAACACTAAGCACTTAACTTTCTACCAATCACTGGTTCTCAGCCAATCATACACACTCAACTCCTGAAGTCAGAGAGAATGAAATTGCCAATAAAAGCTAAGAAACGAAAGTAAAGCCACAAAGGGCAAGAAAAACCTTGAAACCCTAAAGCAGTTCGAGCATGCAAACTAAAGCAAGAGCAGTATTAATCAAGGATCCAATAAGACAATCAGAGGTGAATCAACTGATCTGAGTAGTCAAAACTCAAATTCAAAATTTTCAAAAATCTTGCTCCCAGGCAAGCAGTGTAACACAGTGTGAGGATCTATTATTCTCGCAGGCAAACCTTATAGCAAGGTGCGAGGTGTTCGCACTGGACCTTATGTGCAGGGTGCGAACCTGACCAGTTCTCGCAGGCTGTAGTTAAACACAGTGCGAGAACTCCTGAAGATGACAACAAATTTTGAAAATGAAAGCAAAAAGACAAAAGCTTCTGGACCCAGAAGGTCTCTCAGAATATCCTGAGGACTCAGAGACTGATAAGACAGGAGAAAAATGAAACTTAGAGCAAATGGCCACAGAAAAAATCAAAAACCATAAAGAAAAAGGGAATGGTTCCCCAGTGGAGTCGCCAATTTTGTTTCAGGATTAATCCGTAAGTGCGGACACAAACCAATCTCCCTAGATCCACCTGGATCTAGAATAAAACAAGACAAAATAATACACCTTCCCTATATTTTAACTGTTGAATGAACTAGGAAGAAAGAATCATGTATGTACCTTATGATCGCTTCCTTGGGTCTCTGTTGTTCCAAGCTTCGCTCCAATGCTCTTGTATCGTCCATACCACAACAAAACAAACCAATCGAAGTGAAGACAATTCAATATATTCAACAGTTAATCTATACATACGATCAAGGAGTTATGTAATAAAGTGACATCAGCTTTATGGGAAAGGGACATATTACTGTATTATATTGATTGAAAGTGAAACTTACAACCTGAGCCTTGATGTTGCAAACCTCCTTTTGATGGATCCTAGCTCTGACACACACACTTGCTCATGCATGAAGAAAATCAACCACTTTTGATGACCTTGCTGGTGTCTCTAGCTGTTGTAGCATCAGTTCTCCATACAATCTTTCACTAATTCTCCAATCAATCTCTTGCTAGTTTTCTTCTAACCTTTTCCATAAGCATTCTCTTCAATATATAGGAGAGAATAGATTAGTTACTTGGATAGGAATGATCCCAAGATATCAGGAAAACCAGTACTTAGATAACCATTCGAATGCCAACTCATCCTTCTAGAAGATTCCTTTCTAGAAGGTTCGAGAATTTATCTTTTTCCTTCCTTTAAAAAATGTTCGCACCCTGATAGTTAAGTACAGTGCGAACCCCTCGCATCCTAGATTAATGCAGCCTACGACAATGATGTATTCTCGCAGGCAAATATATAAGTAGCCTGCGAACCTTCCTTAAAAATATGATATCTGGAAGCAGACAAAGGTAACGTTTCTCAGGAAAGTGTTCTTAGTGAAGAGCTTGATTTTCCATCATCATTACATCATTATGACAACCAAAATTGTGGATAACACCCCCAATAAGAAATCACGATATGAAGTGCAGTGCAGAGAACATCAACAATCATTATACGAATTAGCCCCATCCATTACATCCTCAATCCCATAACATCATCACTCATGATAAGAAGTGCAAAGAACATCATCAATACATCCCTGATATGAAGTGTAGAGAACTAAGGTAGGTGGTCGGTCACTTCAAGAACTAAGTAGGTGGTCACAATCTATGTATGATCAAAATACATAATGTTGTGATCGAAATATAGAATGTTGTGTGGGAACATGCTATCGAGAAGACTAGAAAGAAAACTCCTTCTATGATCAGAATGTTGTATGATGGGAATTCTCTATGATCGGAGAATGAATACTCTATGATTGGACATGTATGCTACCATCTGTTATTGGACTAATCGGTAGGTGCGGACACTAACAGATCCCCCTAGATCCACCTGGATCTATAACAAAACAGGACATGGCATGACTCTTTCCCTAAGTTTTGACCATTGAATTAGCTAGTAGGGAGGAACAAGTAACATACCCTTGTATCGCTTCCTAGGGTCTCTGTTGCTCCCGCTTCACTCCGGTGCTCTCGTGAAGTCAAGACCAAGACAACACAAACCAACCAAAGTGAAGATAGCAAAATATATTCAACTTTCAACTTATGTGTATGATCAAGGAATTACACAATAAAGTGAGAATGACTTTATGGGAAAAGGACATGTCGCTGTATAATATTAATCGAAAGTAGAAGATACAACCAGATTGCCTTGATGTCGCAAGATTCCTTTCGATGGCTCTTGGCTCCAACACACACACTTGCTCGATCCTTGTATGAAGAAGATCAAATCCTCTTGATAGAATTACTAGAGTCTTCAAGCTCCTGTTCAAACTAAGTCCTTCACACAATTCTTTCACCAATTCTCCAATGAATCTTGCTTAGCCTTTTCCATGAGAATTCCATCAATATATAGGAGAGAATGAGATGGTTACTTGGATAAGAATGATCCCACAATATCAAGGAATCCAGTACAAGGATAACCATTCGAATTCCAACCCATTCTTCTAGAAGATTCCCTTCTAGAACCATCGAGAATTCATCTTTTTCCAAGCTTTAGATAAATTTTTCACCCTAGCTTAAGGTAGCCTGCAAGAATGGGTCATTCTCGCACCATAGGATATTAGCAACTTGCAAACTCTCTTCAAAAGTAAGTTTTCTGGGAAGAGATGAATGTCACTTTTCTCAAGAGAAATTTCTTATGAGGAGTCTGAGTACACCATCATCAATACACCATCATGATGACCAAAATCACGGGTAACAGAATGCCCCCCAAAGTATGAGGCCGGAATTAGTGACATCCGAAAGACTTCGTAAACTACATGTGTGTGTAGGAAACCAGGAGCACACCTAATTGGAAACCTGTGAACAACCAAGCATTTGCAGATTATCGTACATATTAATCTTGAGGTAGGCATTCCCACACTCAGATCACATATGGATGACATTGTAGACATAGGTCGTGGCCACTAATCATACACTGTGGATCCAAGCCGTCAAAATATAGCATAGCCACTAGGAATACACTGTGGATCTATGCGAGAAAATTCAAATTAAGACGACATATCCATCAGACATACAAAGTGCATCTATGTGTCGTAGATTATACATATCCTATCGCAACCTGGACCAAGAGATGATATCCAAGGTCTTCAATCTCGTCACCCAAAAGTACGAATCTAACCATGTAATTACATGTGTTGAAGTCGAACATGGTAGAAACCACTTGATTACCGGTCATTTATGAAACTATTAACAAGTGCGAGGGAAATCACCATTAATATCAATGACTCCCAAGGTACTCTAGTAAAATCCTTCGAATGTGAATGAATGAGTTGATTTCGAACATCCGATGGAATCTTTCGATCTGGGGACAAATATGTAAACCCACTGTCAAAAGCGAGGAAACTTGCCATTGAGGCATGCAAGTTCCAAGGTACCAAAGAATTTCTAAGTCTTGATTCCGGATAATGAGATGAAGTCAATGGAACAAAACTCGTCACAGGAGGGCCTTGATGTATCCCCCATCAATGACACAAAATGAGTAACAGATTTTGAAGGTGAAACAGAGTATGATGTAAGTTGGACTGGACACGGGGAAGGCCGACATAGAGAGAATGGAAAACTGCAGATGGATGACTCAATAGAGGTCTCAGATGAACTTCTCTTGAACATATGAACGACATGACCAATGATTTGGCAGCATTGACTCAGAGACGACACAGGGTATGAACTTGTAGCAAATCGAATGAGAGACAAATGGATTTGCCAAACCGGCTTCAAATATAATGAATAGGGGGTGTCATGTTCAAGAGGGACACTTTCTGCCAATCGATATGAAGACGAGAACATATCCCTTTCCCAATTTTTTCCCCCACCATTTATGGCGAGTACCTCTTTATTTTTACGCAAGATTGAGGAGGATAACATATGCTTGTTGATATAAGATTATCCTTTGGATAAGTCCTTCGGAGTATGTTTAATGAACCCTAGGAAGGAGTGGTTCGGTCCCATTATGGGTCTGTTGATGTTTGTTTAACAAGTCCAAAGATAGAAAACTTGAAGGTTTTTCATGATTATAGAGTCTAGAAAAACACTTAAAAGAGAACTCTCACAGTTCATTTTTCGTAAAATAGTTTGATGAGACCGAAAAAGAGATAAATTATCGCCCACCAGATGCTTTCTTCAAATACTTTATCGAGCATGAAAATAGCAAGGTTGCTCGGCTATCTTTTCATGTTTAGAGAGTCTGAAAAGAGCTTAAAGAGGACTCCAGGGTGGTTCCTTTTTCGTATATCCTTGTTGAGCCCGAAAAAGTGATAAAAGTACGCTTGATCACGTTCTCATGTATTTTCGAGCATGAGAACAGACAAAGACCAAGCTCGAGGTTTTATACAAAATCCATAAAAAAAAATCAAAACATGCGATGAAGAAGAAAAAATATGTTTGCATCTCTGTATATGAACATCGAAGTCGTTACGCCTGTAAAAGTTGCACTCAAAAGGGCATTAGGGTTTAGGTTTTAATAAAAAAATAATTATAAAAATTCAATAACATGGTAAAAGTAAATATAAAGAAGTAAAAAAAACTCTTTTTACCATATCATTTCAACTTTACCACTATTTGAGCCCAAAAACCCCTCTTTTACCCTGGAAATTTGACACCAAGTTGTGGGAGTTACGAGCATCCATTCGACGAGCCGTCAGCGACAGTGAGGTAGGTGCTTTGTCCTCTACTTTTTCATGGTTTAATTTTTCATTTTCATGGGCAAAAACTATCATTTTGAGCTTGTTTTGGGGTTTAATATGACGCTCAACCATTCTCGCAGGTCAACTACACGGGACCTGTGAGAATGGGTCATTCTCGTAGGTGAGCCCACAATAGCCTGCGAGAACCTCACACTCATCCTAAAGGGCACCTGCGAGAACTGTAAAGCATAATTTTTTTTTTAAGTTTTGCTGAATGAAAGAAAACCAATTTATGAATAGAGTTATTAAACTTCTTCTTGTTCTTCTTATGCAGGTATTTGACCATCAAAATGGTTTTGGAATGGCACGAAAGGGAGTATGAAGAAGATAATTCCATTGCCAGAAATCATCTTCCGACCATTGCTGCTTTGAGAAACTATGTTCTTCTGAAGTACTTTCGTATCCCGGGCATGAGGGCCCAAATTAGGTTATTAGAGTACCTTGTGCATATGTGGGATCCCGATCAACAAGTATTCCATGTAGGGGTCCATACACTATCCTTGGATATTGAGGAAATTCACTTCTTGACAGGACTGTCACGGCGTGGGTACCACGTGAGCCTAACCGGTAGCAGAGGTGGTGGGCTGCCCATGAGTAAGTACTGCTGCTTACACTGTGTTCCAGAGGCAGAGAGGAAGAAAGGGAAAGTATCTATTTGGGGAGTGTGGGATTTGACCCTCCACACTATTTTTTTCACCATTGCACGTATGGCTGGGAGCTCCACTCCTCACATTGTGCTCCAGAGTTACTTTCAGTATGACATAGAGTGTACTGAGCCTCAGGTTTTTAACTTGGCAGATGCAGTGCTTCGTAGCATGAAAAGGAAGTTGACCAAATGCAGACGAGGCGACCTGAAGAAATTTGGGTATGGGTATTTGTTAGTGTCCTTCTTTCTCGAGAGGGTTCCATTACTGAGGCTGTAGGTTGAGTGGGATTTACCTGCTCCCAGGGATCCAAGAATGTTGAGATGGTGTCGGCTCATGGCTCGACACGTAGCTGGACCAATTATCAAGTATGATGATACCTTCTTTGACTGGCTGCAACCACAGATGTGGATGGTTGATGATTATGCTTATGATGGGTTGGATTTCCGAGGATATCCGGACTTAGTCCTGCCGGAGGATTCTTAGTGGGGGGAACTTGGTAAGAAGTACACATTTTTCTTTTTTTTAAATGTTTTTGTGAATTTTATTATATGCAAAAAAAAATTATATGTTCATCCAAAGACTAAATACAAAATTTATATTTTGATGACACAGATGTGGGACCTTACCGATCTCCTAGTACTTCTCCTATTCAGCGGCAAGGAGAGGTGGCGCCAGTGCCACAATGGGACACCGAGGATTATCAAGTAGTGGAACAAAACCTAGAGGGTTTGACAACAGATATTCCAGACATGCCTCTTGGAGAGGTTCCACGACATTATCAGCGTCACACAGTAGGAGTGTCAGAGTCCATTGGTCGACTGCTCTGTAGGGTTTCCCAGGAAGTCATGTGTTATCATGAACATCATCCATGACGTCACTTTGTAGAAGCTATGAGCTTCATATTTTGACATTTTGGTCTTTGGACAGAATGTTTTTGTAAAAATTCTTTTGATCGTTATATATACATACGACTTCTATCGGCTTATCTTGTGTTGTGAAAATTGATGTGATTGATTTATAAATGATCCAAATGTCTGTCTAATACATAGTTATCTAATGCATCATTTAATGTATTTAGACATCTAGGAATATGTTGATATTCAATATAATCAAAATAACATTCCAAGAGGCGAATTCGCAAACACACCCGTAACAAAGTAGAACTTCGAACAATATATACATTACTTAACTGTAGTACTACAAGCTGCGAATTGAGTCGCACAACCAAATGATGGATTCCGTGTGAGATAACATCAATCAACAATTCGATAATGATGTTATACTCTGCAATATTGTTGGTCGCATGACCAAGACACACACCTCGTAAGGAGACGAGTTCGTTTGTAGGGGCGTAAATTTCCCATGCAGTAGAAGCAAGGTTCTGAGTACTACGCCTAGCGCCATCAACAAAGCCAATATAGGGTAGCGAAGACTCTGACATATGGAAATAAAACACAACATCACATAAGGGCAGAGACCAGATAACGACGAAAGAAAGCTATAGTAACACACAAGAAGTATGATACAATAAAAATACAAGTACTTGTGCACATATGATTTTATGCATAGTACTTCTTCAAGTACAACCCATTCTTGGGTTCACTCAAAGGGATACCATTGTAATCTACTAACTCATAAGCTCCTTTTTCCAAAACTCGTTGAATGATATAAGGACCTCACCACATGCCTTTGAATTTTCCAGCTCCTAGCGTATCTCGATCTTGTTCATAGAGGAGAACAAGATCTCCTTCGGAGAAAATGCGAGGCTTGACATGTTTGTCATATTGGGCCTTGACACATTTTTTCTGAGCTTCTATGACTAGGATAGCATTGCATTGAGTTTCGTCTAATCACATAAGATACAATAGACATTCTTCCTCAATAGAAGTGTTTGATAGGAGTTCAACAACTAGTTTTAAAGAGGGTATCTCGCATTCAATCGGGAGATTGACTTCCAAACCATAGACTAACCGGAAAAGTGTAAACCTAGTAGCGGACTAGACGGATGTCCTATAATCCCACAATGCCGAAAACAACATTGTGTGCCAACTTGTTTTGTGAATCCCTATCATTCGTCAAAGCATAGTTATGAGAACTTTGTTAGTTGCTTCAACTTGGTTGTTGGCTTGTGGGTAATAGGGCGTTGAGTTTTCATGGCGAAGACCCAACTTTTCAGTAAGTTCGTATATCATGAAGTTTCTAAAGTGGATACCATGATCAGTGATGATATCTTGGGGAACACCAAAACCAACTATGATGAGATTAAAAATGAATAATTATGCAGTCTTTCTAGTGTTATCAAATGTTGGCATCACCTCAACCCATTTCGTAAAGTAATCGACGGCTACAATAATGTATCCATGCCCTCTGACTGAGTGAGGGTGACATGTCATGAAATTAATGCCCCATTTCACAAAGGGACCAATGGAGACCACGGGGTGAAGAGGAGAAGGATGTGACCGTATCTTGTTATTATAGGTCTGGTAAGCATGGCATTTTTGAAAGGCGATTATGCAGTCGTTAAATAAACAAGGCCTAAAATACCTTGCTCATAAGATCTTTCGAGCAGTAGCATACCCAAACATATGACCACCACATGCTCCAGAATGGCAGTCATTCAGAGCTTTCTTGGCTTCGTTGAATGTTAGGCAGCATCGAAAAATAGAGTCAATCCACCGACGATAAAGAGTATCCCTAAGGATAATGTATTGACGGGCTTGGTAGCGTATTCGATGTCGGTTAGTACTAGAGAAAGTTGGCCGAAAAGTCTGGGTTTGGAGATATATGATGATATCACCATACCAAATATCATCAGTGTTGATGAGGAAAAGGGATTCATCGGGCAATGAATCATCTACTACATTTTCCATTTCAGAATAGGGAAAGTCGCATATCAACTCAACAAACACTAAGGACTTCTTGGACTTGGCACGTTCAAATTCCAGGTCAAACTCCTGGAGTATCACAATCCATTTGGAGTATTTCCCCCCTAGCAATTGACATGTAAGAATGTGTTGCATAGGGTTGTAGTTAGAAATCATTGTAGTCTTGTGCGAGAGGATATAGTGCCGGAAGTTTTGGATGGCTTAGACGGTAGCCAAGGCTAGTTTTTCAACATGTAAATACTTGATTTCGGTAGGCGTTAGACTTCGACTCAAGTAGTATATAACATGTTCGTCGTTAGCATCATCCTCTTGGATGAGAACCATACCAATGGTGTAATCCAAGGAAGCAAGGTAAAGGAAATAATCATGACTTTAATCGGGGGGAAAGAGAAGTGGAGAACGCATTAGGGACAATTTCAAAGCTTCGAAAGCATTGTTGGCAATGGTATCCCATACGAACTTGGACCCCTTTTTTAATAGCCATGTAAATCCACAAGTTATCTCGGCATAATTTGGGATAAAATGACGAAGAAAGTTTGCTTTCCCTTGCAAACTTTGTAAATGGTGAAGTGTAGAAGGAGGAGGGAGATTAAGGATTTCCTCAACCTTTAAAGGATCCACCCTGATCCCTTGATGTGAAACGATAAAACCTACAAGTTGGCCGGATTCCATGCAAAAAATGCACTTATGAGGATTCGAACATATACGGTAGAACTGACAGTGGACGAAAATGGCTCAGAGGTGGGTTGGATGATCGAATCGACGCATTGAGTGAGCAGGTAAATCCTCCAGATATGGTTGAACGATGTGCTTGATATCATGGAAAGCATAAGACATAGCATGTTGAAAAGTTACGCCAGTGTTCTTGAGACCAAAAGGGAGTTTCCGATAGGCAAAAGTACCCCAAGGACAAATAAAAGTAGTCTTGTGTTGATCCTTGGGAACAATGTTGATTTGATTATACCCAGAGAAACCATCCATTAGAGAGAAGATTTCACTTCTGGCGTAATCGTCGACAATCTGATCGACGAAGGGGGTAGGAAAGTTGTCTTTGGGACAAGCTTTGTTAATATCCCTATAATCAATGCATACACGAATTGTGCCTTGTTTCTTGTCGATCGAGACAAGATTGGAAACCCAGTCAGTGAGAGCCACTGGATAAATAAAGCCAACTTTAAGAAGTTTCTCGTCTTTGATCTTGATAGTAGCCTCTTGATGTAGGTGATCTGGACGAAGACATTGCTGGACGAGTTTAGCATTAGGGTATGTCTTGATTTCATGTATCACAATCTCAGGGTCGATACCTGGCATTTATTCATAGCTCTAGGTGAATATGTCATGAAACTCTTTGAAAATGGATGTGTAGGTGACGATTTCATCAGAAGAACAATAAGCTCCGATATGGACATTTTCGACAGTCCCAGGTTTGATGAATATGTCGAGGGGAATAGTGGGCGAACTATTACTTAAGTTCCCTTCATAAAACACATCGTGTGTGGACTTGGGAATGGTGGAAATGACGAAAATGGTTGATGGGGTCGAGATCCATGGTATGTTCTCAAGGGGTTTCCTCCATAACAGACATGATCATCTCGTCTGTGGGAAAAATGACACGGAAAGGATCTGGAGATAACTCACCAAGAGAGGGGGTAGAAGGCATTACCGATTGAATGGCCTGATAGGTGGATTTGACCGGACTAAACAACATTTCATCGCCGTAATGAAGATGATCTCTAGGGTCAGGTAATATCCATGGGTTGTGAGATGCAGAAAGTTCGTGAATCGAGGTGGAGATCATTTTTATTGAAGCAACGGACGAGCATGGAACATCGGGCGGTGGAATGGGGAAAGTACCCATTAATGAAGAGTCTTTTAGAAGGCCTACACTGACATTCTCATAACCTGGTGGGATTTTAGTGATGAACAGTACGTTGCCAGTATGAGTTTTGGAATTAAAGAAGGCTAGTTGGTCGACAGGGACGCCCTTGCCTTGATGTGGGAAACGTGCCACACAGAAAAGGGTCGACACAATTGCGTGCATGGAATCGATCCAGCTATGGCTAAGAAAAATATTGTAATCAAGGGGAGCATCAAATACTTCCAGTTCGACTTGGACTATTTTTCCTTCTAACGTGATGGGAAACGAAGGAAGGACACCGTAGGGTTTAAAACCAGAGCCATTAAGGATTTATGAGTGTTCTAGGATTCGTTCAAAGGGGGGAGAGCTAATGGCTTTCCATCAAGTAAGAGACATAACACACGTCGAGGCACCCTCGACGATAACGGTTCGACAAATGTTTTTGGCAGAGACAATCACTTGGATCTGGAACGCGAGTTGAGGGGGTAACCTTGGAATGTGATCTTCCAAGTAAAAAATTATTAAATTTGTATCTGTCAGGACGATTCTACTGATAGATTTCAATAGTGCCTTTCGTTGTGTGGGACAACTTTGAAGGATTTCAAGGGCTAACATAGCAGAAGGTGCCTGGGCCAGATCTTCAACAATGTTGTAGTTCTGGGTAGCACAAGCATGAGGATTAAAAGTTGATTTTCGAACGATGCCCTTTGGGGGGGGTCGAAGAACTGTGTTGAGGCTTGATCGTTCGAGATGAAGAGGACCGTTGGTAGGTGGAGTCAAGGGAGAGGGTTGTACCAAGGAAGGAGGTAGATCATCAACCTTCTCTTTAGAGGGAGAATAATATTTGGCTCGAGTAGTGAGTGCAATGTCACTCTGTTTTGAATTGTCAGTACAGATCAAAACATAGGATGTAGTAGAAGATGAGGGTTGGTCATGAATGACCAACTGATCCTGTTGTTGAGATGGGAAGTGTTGGGAAAAAATGGTCGGAGTTGGGGGTTTTGGAGCCCCTTGAAGGAACTTAGTGACCTCGGCATGTCATGGACAATCCTTCGTGTAGTGATCATCACCACAGATAAGACAAGGGTATCGAGGTTTGCGCTTATCCTGATCATCAACAGGTGTAGTTTTGGTTCGCTCTGCTTGAGAAGTATTTTTGTCCTCCTTACTCTTACCTCTTCCCTTTTTAGATTTGTTTTTACCGGCTGGGGTAGATTGAACTGCATTTACCTCAGAAGTCTTGCCAGTGGGAGGGGTAGGAGACGGAGCATTTTGAACATTAGAAGCAGGTTTGGGGTTGGTGCTTGAGGTGGAATGTGGTTGGGCCTGAAAAGTTCCAATCACACTGTCAACTGCATGCGAAGCAGCTGGAGTAGTTGAAGTGGAGGAAGTGGAAGGATGAGGTAAGTCAGGTAGTAAGTTGTAAAGGGTACCCATTTGTGAATAAATGAGGCTAAGGTATTGAGCACGCCTTATGGCCTTCTCTTCCGTGACGACTCCACCCATCGCGATGTCATGACCAATGTCATTCACAAATGATTTGGTGAACCACGTTTCCAGCAACTGATCAGGGAGTTCGATTTTAATGAGACGTCGTCACCATCGCCACTCATGAATGTGATCGGATATATGAGTGGCTTTGTTTTGTTTGAAATAACTCAAAATCTTGGTCCCCGTTTCATAATGAATCGGTAACTAGTAGTGTGTGAGGAAATCCATAGCTAGGGTGTTGAAGTCAACGAAGAAACCTCGTGGTAATTCTATATACCACTTCGTAGAAGAACCTGTAAGGGTTCGTTGAAAAAGACGTAAACGAATAGAGTCATCCATCAATGAGTTGGATGAACACCAGAGGTGAAATGTCATGACGTGATTGTTTCGATCCTCTCCCGCTTTGCCATCGAATTTAGGGATGTCCGATGGTAGCCTGGCTGGTATTGCAGGCCATTGGGGAGAGTGACGAATTGGATCATTTAAAATCCTTGTCAAATCCAAAAGATCCAAAGTGGCCAAGAAAGGTAATTGTCCATTCACCTACGGGTACTGGTGGCTTTGGGGAGGAAGCCTTGTCGACAAACTAGTAGGACCATAAGCAGTCTGCATATAATGTGAAGACCCAGATAGATTCGGTGGTGGTTGGAGAGGATAGTAGCTCATGGGATTGTATCCTGGAACAGGGACATGAGTTTGAGCATTTGAGCCCCAAATGGGATTAAACGTACTTGGATATGGTTGGCCCATACTAGGGGGTATTATAGATGCAACTAGAAACTGTTGCCCCCCAGTCGATTGAGTAGGATGTTGTATCAACTGATTCCAATACTAGACCAAGGACGGAGGTATGTTTTTCCCATCAGGTGGGGCCAGTCCTCCTATCGAAGGTGGTGTTCCAATTGGTGGTAGTGTTCCAATTGGGGGTTGTGTTCCAATTGGGATTTGCGTTCCAATAGGAATTTGCCCACTGAGAGGGGGTTGAGTCACACAATTCTTTCACCAATTCTCCAATGAATCTTGCTTAACATTTTCCATGAGAATTCCATCAATATATAGGAGAGAATGAGATGGTTACTTGGATAAGAATGATCCCACAATATCAGGGAATCCAGTACAAGGATAACCATTCGAATGCCAACACATTCTTCTAGAATATTCCCTTCTAGAACCATCAAGAATTCATCTTTTTCCAAGCTTTAGAGCAAGTTCGCACCCTAGCTATGTATCATAGTGTGATAAGTTTGCACTCTAGCTTAAGGCAGCCTATGAGAATGGGTCATTCTCGCACCCTAGGATATTAGCAACCTGTGAACTCTCTTCAAAAGTAAGTTTTCTGGGAAGAGGTGAATGTCACTTTTCTCAAAAGAAAGTTCTTATGAGGAGCCTGAGTACACCATCATCAATACACCATCATGATGACCAAAATCATGGGTAACACCATCATACCATTGATTCAATACAGAATAATCTAGATCGAACTAATCACGATGATCTGAAGATCAGATTATATATGGCACTTCTCTCTGTAAGCCCCAATCGATAGGCTACCTATGCCCATAAGATCGTATGATCGGAAGATTGGAATTCTCTATGACCGAAGATTGATTCAATACATAATGTGGATTGTTCAGATCACACTCTCCCTGCAATGCCCTGGCCTTGTTTCCCTGCCACACTTCCCTTGCCCTTCGGGGTTGGGTTGGGGCATATGCTAAGGATGTAACTCAACTTCCCTACAATGGCCTTGTCACCCTTCAGGGTTGGGTTGGGCATATGCTAAGGACAAAAATAAGAAAATATAGAAATATATAAATATATATGTCTATATGTTGAACTTCGAGGGCGATGAAGTCAGACTTAGAGGGCCATGAAGGATAGCACACAAACTTGTTCTTCGATAGCCCGAATAACACACGAATTATTTCCAGGGATAGCACACGAACTATTTATGGATTGGATTGGATTGGGGGAGGGGATTATTTCCTCCCCTCTTTAGGCCTTGAACCCTAGACTAAGGTTTTCTTTCTATCTCTTCAACATATTTCTAGTCAGCCTCTTTAAAGCATCTATTTCACCTCTCCTTGTGGTCGAGTGACTCATCCCTCGTTCCTCTCTCGTTGGTTGATTCACTTAACGTACCTCAATATCCATCTTTTCTAATTTTATTGAATTACCCGTTGTTAATTGAAAATAGAGGAAGTCATGGTCCCGACATTCGTACAATCAGAGGGTCAAGATGACCCAATAACTCCATAGAATTTCATTTACGAAGTGTTTCTTCCTTCTTTTTCAACTGACTCACGGTAACTATAGAAAAAAAAGAAAGACACCAATGAGCAAATGAAAAGGCGTAATTATATATATATATATATATATGTTGGAGATATGGCTATAACAGAAGACTGACGCAGATGGTTAAGGTTGTCATTGATGGCAATCGGTTATGGAGCAGTCAAGGATGTCAACACGCACACGAATGCCATACATATTGCCATCAATGCCAAAGGGGGAGATTGTTGGAGATATGGCTATAATAGAAGACTGACG
>ML824910.1:23267-34751 GCA_009831015.1 Picea engelmannii
AACACCTGAGGGTACCCTTGAAGGTTCCCCTCATCAAAGTGAAGTCCAAGACGTTTCTACACCACCTCCACGGGTAGAGCACACTGATTCTCTAGAAGATTTTTGAATTACCAATACTAGAGAGGACTATCGCATTCGTCGTGGTGAACGACCTTTTGTGCGATTAAATCCTCCTGACGAAGCTGTTGCATCTTCTAAATCAACTGTTGGGCCTTCTCATGGTGTAGTAGGCCAAGATCCTTTTTGGTCAGGTGATTTTCGACGAGTCCTTTTTGGTACTGAGTCACCTCTTGTCTACGAAATCAACCCTCATGTGTCTTCTGAACCAGAAACTGCACCAAAGACTACCACTTATCACTTTGTTCTCCCTCTCGAGATGGCCCATCTCACGAATACTACGAGTGTCCAAACTGAAATTTCTGCAACTACTCTTGCTCCTATCAATACCCAGCGAATACCTGAGGTCAACCCAAATTTACCCCCTGGTTACCATGCGTTGAATCCTTTGTTGAATGATGTCAATCTAACACCTCCGCAAACCCCAGCCGGTTCTTTGGGTGGTCCTCCTTTTCCTGGGCATCCTATTCCCGGTTTTATCCCAACACTCCCTCAGTTTCCTTCTGGCAATCCTAATCCTACTGGCACTATCCCGACTGTTGCACCAAACTTGCAGATTCCTGTTGGTGGACAGGGTGGTACGGTTCCTTTTCCTTTTATCAGACACAACATAGTTACTACGCAACCTATGGTTGGTACACAACTTCTGGGTGGAACTATACCTACGGTAGGGGGACCAACCTCCCCTTTTGGACAAAATATACCTCCTGAATTGGCCCAGTATTGGAATCAGCTTTTACAAAATTTTCCTCTAAATGTTGGGGGGCAAACAACTGTCCCTCTTGTAGGCCAACCATATCCAGGTATAACTAATCCTATTTGGGGTTTGGGTCAAACTACTCAACCTCAGGTCCCTACTCAAACTCAAGGTTACAATTCTTGGGGCTACTACCCTATCCGGCTACCACCAAATCAGCCAGGGTCTTCCCTCTACGGACAGTCTGCTTATGGTCCTACTGGTCTGCCGACAGGGCTTCCACCCCAAAGCCATCAGTACCCACAAGTAAACCGACAATTACCTTTTCTTTCTACCTTGGATTTTCCAGATTTGTCTAGGATTCTAAACGATCCTATTCGTCACTCTCCCCAATGGCCTGCTATTCCTGCTAAGCTCCCATTGGATATTCTGAAATTCGATGGAAAGGAAGGAGAGGACCCAAATAATCATGTCATGAATTTTCATTTATGGTGTTCATCGAACTCACTAATGGATGACTCCATTCGTCTATGTCTTTTTCAACGAACCCTCACCGGTTCGGCTGCGAAGTGGTATATTGAATTACCACGAGGTTTCTTTTCTGATTTCAAAACCCTAGCTATGGCTTTTCTTACACATTACCAGTTACCGATCTGTTATGATACTGGGACTAAGATATTGACCTCTTTCAAACAAACTAAAGGCACTCATATATCAGATCATATTCATGAGTGGCGAAGGAGACAACGTCTCATTAAACTTGAACTCCCTGATCAGTTACTGGCAGAATGGTTTACGAAATCTTTCGTGAACGAAATTGGTAAAGATATTGCTATGGGTGGTGTTGTTACAGAGGAGCAGGCTATAAGTTGTGCTCAGTATCTTGATCTCATTTATTTGCAAATGGGAACACTTTACGATTTACTGCCTGAACTACCTCATCCTGGCACTTCCAGCACTTCAACTGCTCTAGCTGCCTCGCATGCAACTAATGGTGTGATTGGTACTACTCATACCCACTCACATTATGTTTCCACTACAACCCCTAAATCCAATTCTTCTAATGTTCAAAGTGCTCCGTCTCCTGCTCCTCCTGCCGGTAAAACCCTTGAAGTGAACGTTGTTCAATCTACGTCGACCGATAAAAATAAATACAAGAAAGGGAGAGGCAAGAATAAGGAGAGTAAAAATAATAATCAAAATGAGCAAACTAAAACCCCTCCTATTGAAGATCGGGATAAGCGCAAACCATGCTACCCTTGCCTTATCTGTGGTGACGATCACTACACGAAGGATTGTCCTTGATGTGCCAAAGTTAATCAGTTCCTTCAAGGAACGCCGAAACCCTCTACGTCGGCAGTCTTGTCCCAACCCTTCCCGTCTCAGCAACAGGCCTCGTTGGTCATCCATGACCAACCCTCTACTTCTACGACATCATATGTTTTGATGTGCACCGGTGATTCTAAGAGCAATGACATTACCATCGCAACTAGAGCCAAAGATTATTCTCCATCTAAGGAGAAGGTTGACGATTTACCTCCTGATTTGGTACAGTCCTCTACGTCGAATCCACCCATGAACGGTCCTCTTCATCTCGAACGACCGAGCTCTGATACAGTCCTACGACCCATGAAAGGTGTTGTTAAGAAATTGGCATTCAATCCTCATGCTCGTGCGGCCCATAACTATAGCATTGTAGAAGATCTGGCCCAAGCACCTTCAGCAATGTCTGCCCTTGAAGTCCTTCAGTCTTGTCCTACACAACGAAGGGCTATGTTGAAAGCTATAGCTGGAATTGATCCAACAGATACGAATTTGATAGTCTTTGACTTGGAAGACCATATTCCAAGGTTACCCCCACAACTTGCATTTCAGATACAAGTTGTTTTCGCTGACAAGAACATCTGCCAAACTGTTATTGATGAGGGTGCCTCTACGTGTGTAATGTCTTTTACTTGTTGGCAAGCCATTGGCTCTCCTCCTTTAACATAATCAAAAAATACTTTGAAAGCCTTCAATGGCTCGGGTTTTAAGCCTTACGGTGTTCTTCCCTCGTTGCCTGTTACTCTTGAAGGTAAGACAGTCCAAGTTGAAGTGGAAGTTTTCGATGCTCCCCTAGATTGTAATCTTCTTCTTGGTCGTAGTTGGGTAGATTCTATGCGTGTTGTTGTATCAACACTTTTCCGGGTAGTCCGTTTTCCCCATCATGGAAAATTCGTTACGGTTGATCAACTTGCCTTCTTTAATTCTGATACTCACACTGGCAATGTGTCGTTTATAGCTAAAACCCCACCGGGTTACGAGAATGTTGGAGTCGGTCTTTTAAAATACTCCTCGTTAATGGGTACTTTTCCCATACCACCACCACCCGATATTCTCTGCCCGTCAGTTGCTTCTATTAATATGATCTCCATTGTACCTCATGAGCTTCTAGTGTCTTTTGACCCTTGGATAGTCCCTGATCCAGGAGATCATACTTGTTTCGGCGACGTCATGCCATTAAGTCCGGTTGAGTCTGCTTATCAAGCCATTCAATCGACAACCCTTTCTACATCCTCTTTTGATGAGTTGTCTCCCGATCCTTTCCATGTCATCTTTCCCACTGACGAGATGATCATGTTCGTCATGGAAGACACCCCTTGGGACGATGGGCATCATCGTTCCATACTATTTCTGGAACAACACACTCTCGAGAATTACCAGCGGATTTTGACTCCGTCGACTGTTGTTGTCATATCAACTGTTCCCGGATCTACACATGATGTGTTTGCCGAAGGGAACCTCAATAATATTTCTCCCACGATACCCATTGATATTTCAGTTAAACCTAGGATAGTTGAAAATGTTCACATTGGAGCTTCGTGTTCTCCAGAAGAAATTGTCACCTATACTGCTTTGTTCAAAGAATTTCGTGACATTTTTGCATGGAGTTACGAAGAAATGTCGGGTATTGACCCTGCTATTGTTGTCCATGAAATTAATACATACCCCGGAGCTAAACTAGTCCGGCAACACCTTCGTCCGGTCCATCCACGTAAAGCGGCAGCTATCAAACTCGAAGTTGAAAAACTTCTCAAAGCCGATTTTATTTATCCCGTGGCTCTGACAGAGTGGGTTTCCAACCCCGTACCGATTGATACGAAAGGTGGTAGTATACGTGTTTGTGTTGATTATCAGGATATTAACAAAGCCTGTCCGAAAGACAACTTTCCAACCCCCTTCGTCGACCAGATTGTCGATGATTGTGCTGGTAGTGAAATATTTTCTCTCATGGATGGATTTTTCGGCTATAATCAAATTAACATTACCCCTGAGGACCAACATAAAACTGATTTTATTTGTCCTTGGGGTACTTTCGCCTATAGAAAAATTCCTTTCGGTCTTAAGAATGCGGGCGCGACATTTCAACGTGCTATGTATTATGTGTTTCACGATATAAAGCATATTTTTCAACCTTATCTAGACGATTTGCCAGCTCATTCTTTACGCCGAGTCGATCACCCCAATCATCTCTGAGCAATTTTTGTTCGTTGTCGGTTCTATCGCATTCGTCTAAATCCTCATAAATGCGTATTTTGCGTAGAGTCCGACCGTCTTCTAGGTTTCATTGTTTCACGTCAAGGGATCCGGGTAGATCCTATTAAGGTTGAGGCGATTCTTAATCTCCTTCCTCCTTCTTCACTGCGCCAATTACAAAGTTTGCAAGGGAAAGAAAACTTTCTTCGTCGTTTCATCCCTAATTATGCTGAGATTACTCATGGTTTTACACATCTTCTAAAGAAAGGTTTAGAGTTTGTCTGGGATAAAGTTGCCAACAATGCTTTTGAAGCTTTGAAGTTATCCCTCACGAAAGCTCCACTTCTTTTCCCTCCTGATTATAGTCGGGATTACTTTCTTTATCTAGCTGCCTCCGAGTATACTATTGACATGGTTCTTGTTCAAGAGGATGATGCACACGATGAACATGTTATATATTACTTGATTCGAAGTCTCACTTCAACTGAGATCAAGTACCAACATGTTGAAAAACTGGCTTTTGGCTGCTGTTCAAGCAGTTCAACGTTTTCGCCATTATATTCTCTCCAGGAAAACTACGGTGATTTCACATTGTAACCCCATGCAACATATTTTGACACGTCAATTGCTGGGGGGCAAGTACTCCAAGTGGATTTTCATTCTCCAGGAGTTCGACTTGGAATTCGATCGCGCCACGTCAAAGAAATCCTTAGTTTTCGCTGAGTTAATATGCGATTTTCCCCACTCTGCCACGGAAAATGTAGCAGTCAATTCGTTACCTGATGAATCACTTTTCCTTATCAACACTGATGATATTTGGTATGGAGATATCATTATATATCTCCAAAATCATAGTTTTCGGCCTGCTTTGTCTAGTGCTGAACGACGTCGTGTCCATTATCAAGCTCGTCAGTACATTATCCTTGGAGATACTCTTTACCGTCGAGGCATTATCTCTGTGTTTCAACGTTGTTTGACTTTTGACGAAGCCGAGAAATCTTTGAATGACTGCCATTCTGGAGCATGTGGTGGTCATATGTCTGGGTATGCTACTGCCCAGAAGATCTTACGTGTAGGATATTTTTGGCCTTCCATGTTCAATGACTGCATTACTGTTGTTCAGAAGTGTCATGCCTGCCAGACCTACAATCAAAAAATTTGGTCACATCCTGCTCCACTTCATCCTGTGGTCTCAGTTGGTCCTTTTGCAAAATGGGGCATTTATTTCATGACATGTCACCCTCACTCGGCCGGAGGGATTGGTTACATTATTGTCGCTGTTGATTACTTTACAAAGTGGGCTGAGGCAATGCCAACATTCGATAATATTGGAAAGACTGCAACGTTATTTATTTTCAACCATGTCATAGCTCGTTTTGGTGTTCCTCAGGCTATCATTACCGATCACGGTAGTCATTTTAGGAATTTTATGATGTTTGAACTTATGGAGAAGTTGGGTCTTAGTCATGATAGCTCAAAACCCTATTATCCGCAAGCTAATGGCCAGGTTGAAGCCATCAATAAGGTTCTTATAACTATGATTCGACGGATGATAGGAATTCATAAAACCAGCTGGCATACGATGTTGTTTTCAGCATTGTGGGCATATCGGACATTTTTTAAATCCGCTACGGGGTTTACGCCCTTTCGATTAGTCTATGGCATGGAAGCCATTCTTCCCATAGAATGTGAGATACCTTCTCTGAAGCTAGCTGTAGAACTCTTACCCAATACTTCTGCTGAAGAGGAACGTCTATTGTATTTGATGCGATTAGACGAGACTCGACGTGACGCTACTCTAGTAATAGAAGCCCAGAAGAAACGCATCAAGGCAGAGTATGACAAGCATGTCAAGCCTCGTGTTTTCTCTGAAGGAGATCTTGTTCTTCTGTATGAAAAAGATAAAGATGTCTTAGGAGCTGGGAAATTCGAACCAATGTGGCGTCGTCCTTACATTGTTTGTAAAGTGTTGGAAAAAGGAGCGTATGAGCTGGTTGATTATGATGGTATACCTTTCAGTGAACCCAGGAATGGGTTGTACTTGAAGAAGTACTATGCATAAGTTATTTGTGCACAAGTACTTGTATTTTTATGTATCATACTTTGTGTGTGTTACTTTAGTTTGCTTTTGATGTTATGTGGCCTCTGCCCTTACGTGACGTTGTGTTTGATTTCCAGATGTCGGGAACTTTGCTACCCTATATTGGCTTCGCTGATGGTGCTAGCCGTAGTACTCGGAACCTAGCTTCTGCTGCATGGGCAATCTATGCCCCAACAAATGAACTTATATCTTTACAAGGTGTATGTCTTGGCCGAGAAACCAACAACATCGCAGAGTATAGCATCGTTATTGAATTATTGGTTGATGTTGTTGTAGGAAAATCTCTCTGCGGACAGGTAGATAACCTCTAGAGATTGACCTTAACCCTAGACAGAAAATTGCTTATCATGGACACTAACTTCCTTTCAAATCTATCTAAACTAATACATGAGAAGGAAGGATGATAGAAGTACCTTTTTACTGACGTTTGTCCCTGCACGCTCCGAGTTGCGCTCCGATCCTTTGCTCCTCGCTAGATCCTGTGGAAAAAACAAGATACGATCGCTTCCTACTCTATTGATATTAGCTTGAAAACAGATCTATCAACTAGTGATAAGTTCATGTGACATTAGACACAAACTAGAAAGAAACAGGACAAGCGTGTCATATTGATGAGAATAACGACAACAGTACTTACAATCGTAGATGTGAATGTGATAGCTTCGTCAAGTCCCCTTCGTCTAACCCTTGCCTGAAAGCTCCACAACCTGGATAATAGCAGCTTCACTGATCACTCTCCTTTGGCTGGCTCTAAGTTTCCTCCAAGATCATAAGTTTCATAACTTCCATTCCTTCCCCCTTTCCACCATCATAGAGCCTGTTTATATAGGTTAAGAGGAGCTTAACCTCTTGAGTTATCTTTAGAACAAGTTGGGAACCTTCTCCTTAGATCAGGGATCTCTTGATGAAACCAAGAATTCGAGCACAACTGCCTCCTAATCTCAAAATATCCTCCCCTCATTCTCCTCAACGGGCCAACTACTGCCTCAGATTAGGCAGTGCTCCCTTAGAAGGGGCATTAGAGCATTGTAGCGCTCCTTGGTAAGCCTTGGGGGAGTGCCAGTGCTCTCAAAATGAGAAGCGCTTGTTCAAAGGGGCCTGGGGATCGTTATAACGCTTCCTGAAGCATTGTAGGGGAGCGTCAGTGCTTCTGGGGCTGAAGTAGGGGAGCGCTCCCCCTCCAAACCTTTGTTTCAGGGTTCCTTTCAGGTGTCAAGAGTTGTTTGACTTCAGTAAACTAGTTCTCCTCCTTCAAATCAGTCATGTGAGATGTTATAAGTGCCCCCTTAGTGTCGTCATCATGACAATGTGTCTGAACATCATTTGCGACACTAGTGACCAACTTGCGACACTTACGAAAGTTGTAGGGAAGATGCGACACTTACGTCGATTGAGAGGGACATGCGACACTTATCCARYTGAGCAATTTTGACGTGTAACAGAATGCCCCCCAAAGTATGAAGTTAGAAGATGCCAACTGATAACTRAAATACTTTGTAGACACTCAAGCAAGGGTATAGACTCGGAGAACCTGACGGAAGCTACACACAAACATCCAACAAATATCATGACATATTTCAAAACCCAAGGCAGGCATACCTATGCTTGGGTGATCAAGACTTAGTAGGATATGGCCRCCATAAAATACACTGTGGATCCATAATTGTATTRATAAAAAGGTATATCCACCAAAGATACAATGTGGATCTATACTCTAATGACTCGGACTGATCGTAGCCAYGAAGAATACACAGTGGATCTACGAGATGAMAAGACATAGACACGACCAATACAAAGTGGATCTATGTAACACTGTATGTGTTCTTTGTCCAATGAAACTCCTTCGCGGCCTRGGWGAAGCATATATCAAAGTGATGACTCAACCCAGGGTCTTCTTACCAATCCCAATATGGTACGATTCTGACCATGTGAATAGATGTCCTGATGTCGAACATGGCAGAAACCACTTGATTACCGGTCAATGGTGTGAACCGTTAACAAGTGCAAGGGAAATCACCATTAATGCCAATGATTCCCAAGGTACCCTAGTACATTCCAGAGAATGTGAATAGATGAGCTGAGGTCGAACATCTGTGGAATCATTCGATTAGGGGTCAATGATGTAAACCCACTGTCGAATTTGAGGAGGCCTGCCATTGAGGCATGCAGGTCCCAAAGTACTAACTGGTTTCTAAGTCTGATTCCCGGATAATGTGTTGGAGTCGACAGGAATAGACTCGTCGAGGGAGGGCCTTGATGTATCCCCCATGAACGACATGAAATGGACATGGAGATATAATTGGTAGATCAAATGGACATGGACTGACACAGGTTTTGAGGCAAGATATTTGGGATGGCTGACTCTCGAGGCGAATACTTCCCTTGAACACTGAGGCACCACAGCAAAACATGAAATGGACCAAAACTATGCAATGGATACTGTGACTTGCGTCGGGTGACCCAAAGGAGTGAAAGGAAACTCAAAGTATTGGCTCGGTGCAAAGGTTTAGCGGATTATGATATGTGCAAAGTGACAAAGTGCCATGTTCAAGGGTGACTCTAAGAAGTGCTAGATGATGTTCTCAAGAGACTGCTTGGCTTGCTCCTTTCAATTTTTCCCCCATCCAGATAGATGAGTACCTCTTTTTGATTTAATGAGCTCGAGGAGGGTAACGCATGCTTGATATAACTCACCTTCGGTAAGTTCCTCTTCCTTTGTTTAACGAACCGGAAGAAGTAAGGGTTCGGTCCCATATGGGTTTGTCGATGTGTGCTTTAACGAGTCTAAAGACAGAAAACTCGAAGGTTTTTCGGGATTATAGAGTTTGGAAAAACACTTAAAAGAGAACTCTCTCAGCTCCTTTTTCATACAGTAGTCCAACAAGACCGAAAAAGGGTTAAGCTATCGCTCGAAAGATGCTCTTTCTGACCTTTTAACGAGTGTGAAAGAAAGCAAGATCACTCGACAATGTTTTCATATTTAGAGAGTCTGAAAAGGGTTTAAAGGAGACTCCAGGGGGGTTCCTTTTTCGTGTGTTCGTATCCGTACGGGTCCGAAAAAGAGATAAAACTTTACCCGGTTATGTTCTCATATTGTTGAGCTCAAGAACGAACTAAGACTATGCTCATAAATGCGACAAGGTGAATGATTCATTAGAACTGCCAGGAAACCTGCGATGCCAGAAACTACAAACCAGAGTTTAGTGCAGCCATTTACATCATTAGAGAAACCCACAAATGACCATACCTTATAAAAAAAAATGAAATTTTATAAATGACAATTGATTTGAAAACTCATTTACCATTTCATTTGCAAGGATTTTTGGAGTAGTGGAGAATCTCAATTTGAAACAAATCTTGTTTTCCTCGCTGTCGGAGCTACAATTGATCATTTCACTCACCGTTCGAACCAGGTAGGTGTTTATCCTCTGCTCTTTCAATTGCATGGTTTCAAGTTGGTTTTCATGGCATTATTTATTTAAAACACAAAGCCCTAGGTCGCCCCTCTTTGAACCAAATTGGCCTCCTTTTAAAAATTAATAAAATGGGGGGATTCTTTTACAAAGATGTGTTAGGCAAGGGTTGTTAGGATGTCTACACCCTTGAAATCGATTAGACCGACCATTTTAAGCAAAAGAAAATCATAAAAATTCCCCCCAATTCCCCACGCAACCCCCTAAGTCGTTTTGCATTTTTAACATGTTTTACTCATTATTTGGCAAATATTAAAGGGTGTGGTGGTCAAAAAGAGTGATTGGTTGTTTTTAGATGACATGGGAACTTTGTTTCATGTTTTGAAATGCTTTTGAAAATCGCAGAAATTACAAAAACGTGAGGAATAATGAAATTCTTGATTTTTTTGTTTTGTAGGTGTCTTCGGCAATCATGATTGAATTGAAAGAGCGGTAACATGAGATGGATGATTTAACCACTCTACAAGTTCCTCGTATGCGGGCCTCTTTGTGGGCTTGTGGCTTGCTAAATTTTTTCAAATTGCAAAAAATGAAGAGAGAGATTCTATTACTTGAGCACATAATTGGCCTTTGGGATGTTGCGGAACAGGGATTCCGTATTGGAACACAACTCCTAACCATTGAGTTGGAAGATGTGTACTTTTTGACCAGCCTCTCAAAGAGAGGGGTCCCCATATCCTTTACTGGGCAGAGGGCATTGCCTGAGCAGGTGGACGTGTATCTGGCACGCCACTACGTTCCGGGAGCAAGGTTGGTAGGGGGCAGGATCCCTATCAAGGATATACGAGATCTGCCTCTCCGGTCTATACTTTTCACTATCACAAGCGTGAACAGTAGCACTAGTGCTCATTTGGCATCGATATCATAGGTGGCCTATGGTGTTCAGTGTTTGGAGCCAACACTATTCAATTGGAGTGCAACGTTCCTTCGGAATGTGAAGGAACAAATCTCACGGTGCAGGACTGGTCAGAAGCAGTTCAGCTATGGTTCGTTTCTAGTCTCATTTTTCCTAGAGCGCATCCCTCAGATCCAGCCTCAGATAGCACTGGAAGTATGACCAGTGGATGAGCCTCGGATGGAGAGGTGGACTAGCCTGTCCCCGAGGCTAGTTTCGGATTCAGAGTTCCACTTTACTGGTGATTTCTTTGCCTGGTTGAGGCGGCAGTACCTCTGGATAGAGGACTTCCCGTATGCCGATGTAGACTTCCATGGGAGTATGGACTTGATTTTGCCCGAGGGGGAAGATTGGGACGAGTCAGGTATGAGACTAAGCCTTACCTTGTCTAGTTTTTATTTTTTAAGTTTTTGATGTATATGTATTTTTTTTGGGTGTGTAAAAGAGTTTTAACAGATGTTTTGTTTCCAACATGCAGACAAGGGAGCAGTGTGCCTAGCGGATATACCATTACTAGGGTGTCGTGGAGGCGCCCCAGTCGCAGCAGACCCAGCAGTACTGGTGGTGGGTCTCCGGGAGGTTGAGAGGAACCTCCAAGGCCTTACGATGGGTATCCCTCCTCTGCGGAGGGGGGATGTGCCTTTACATCTGCAGCGACACACTGTAGGGGTGCCAGAGAATATCA
>ML824911.1:8571-39830 GCA_009831015.1 Picea engelmannii
AATGGAGCATTGATTTACATACGGTGATTTTGTCTTGTCAGAAATAGTTTCACACCTTTAACATAGCATGTCCAACATTGTCTCCTGACCTACTCTGTTGTACATTGTATTACACTTGTACTCTTCATGGGTGGTATTACTTATGTCGAAACTCTTTTTTGGTGTCCTTTCACAGTTCAAAGGTGGCCCCGGGATGCGATTAATTATGTGACACTTTTCCTTTCACTGTGATACATCTTATGCTCTCCCCAACTCGTGAAGTTATGAAAATATGAATAAATTGTTCACTTTCACACTCATCCAACAAACATTCTATTGAGCTTAGTGACCGTTGATCGACGTTTTATCAACTCTGCATCCATCTCTTAATCAAACGTGCAAATATTATGAATCTTTTTCCCTCTTTCTGCAGGAGGATTCTCAATAGATGGTGTAAAAGTAGTAAATCTTTCTCCTTTTGGGGAGGATTTTCTGTAACTGCAATTTAATAGATGAAATGTATTCATCCCTTCCATGTCAAATAGGGCATTTGATTCTGACAAATTGATCACTTAATATTATATCCAATGGAATATATCTTTTCTAGCCCGTTTTTATATTATATTTTAACTAATTTTGTTTTAAAATTTCTCCACAAATTATAAAATTCATAAACAAATTATTTCAGAGGAAAATTCAGCGTTTAAAAACTTGGGCAATAAAAAAAATTGAAAATATATTCAATATATATTATGTTATATTTACATTATTAAGGTAAGTATATGATTTCTGTTCATTTAAAAATATACAAATATTAAATTTTAAATACCACATTTTGATAATAAAAAAATAGCATTTCTTTATAGATTCACTTCAATAAAGTTATTTCTCTACTTATGCGTATTTCTCTACCCAAGTGTGAAGTTTACTCATGGGTATTTCTCTACCAAATCTTATCAGCTATAGGAGAAACTATTCAAAGTATTTCTTATGGGTTTATTAAGGGACAGAAAAGTTCCAGAGAGTTCACATACGAAATACAATATTATTGACATTGTTTCTCGTTAACGGAGTCACAATCTTAATTTGCGTAGGAGATTCATATAAACGACTCGGAACGAATGTTGCTGGATGACAGCAGAGTTGGTAACGAGATTTTGCACAGCAATCGGATTGTCGACTTACAGTACAGTACATCAATCGGAAGAGAATTAGCTGATAACGTGCATGATCGGTTGTTGCTGGGCGTGACGTTTTCGTATTTTACACCTTTTGATCTTCGCGGGGCTCGAAGAGTCGGGCTTCATTTTCGACCAAGCAGTCGATTAATCTCCACCTTTTCGAGATCGAAAAGTTGCAATTGACTGGTCATGGAAAGTTGTGCTTTGTTTTCAAGAAGGGACTTTCGATTGTGATGGTATAGTTGTTGGAGTTATTTCACTTACACATAGGATTTTTTTAGCCTAAAGTTATTTCTTATATTTTTTGGGAGAATATTCTCTTTCAATTGAAGTTTGACTACTTGAGTTGAGTTTAGATGTTGCATTGGGATCATCACCATACAACATTGGGATCATCACCATGCTAATTCGACCTTGCCTCGGTATCATCACTAGAGTGACGCGTTAGCCTTTATTCCGTGAGTTAACTCGTCACCACTCTACCACTCTCTCAGTCAGTTAACTGAAGACTAGTTGACTAGTTAACTCAACTAGGTGGCAGTTCACTCCCGTAACTGCCTGAGAGACTAGAATAGGTGGCAGTTCACTCTCCCGTAACTATTGGTGTGTGTCCAGATCACTCTAGACCACCACTATGGCACATTGGTTCACCTCAAGTCGAACTCATTGAGTTATACATAGTATATCATGTGTAAATTATTCATTATTCACAACGGTTAATAAGAATTATTTCATTGTTTCTCTCTTTCTTTTTCTTTTTCCAATTCTCTCTGCAAATGTGTGTATTATTGTTTAGCTAGATCTATTTTGTGCAGGTTCAACACATTTACATGGTATCAGAGCCGACAGTCTGCTAAGCAAAAGATACACCAAATTTCTTTCCAGGTACAAAAGATTGAAGACAACGGAAAGATGGAATTCCAAAAAAAAATCATTATTACACCTTACAACTATTTTGCATGGAAGGAGAAAATAGCTATACATCTCCGATCTAGAGGGTTGTACAAGTTAACCATGAATATAGATATAGAGCCGACACCAGCCATAGAAAAATCCAAGTACTTAAATCGCATGGATGAGACACTCAGAACAATTTGTAGTCTTATTTCTCCCGATCTCCTTTTTCACATATCTTCTTGTAAGACTCCCAATGAAGCCTGAAAAATCTTGGAAGGGATCTTTGGCAAATAGAATGAGATGAGGGAACACATGCTAGAGGTGGAGCTGCTCACATTGGATCCAAAAAGCTTCGACAATATCCAAGATTTCTTTACAAGATTCAAGGATTTATTGTAGCAACTCAAATCTTGCGGGGTTGATAAATCGATGGAGGAGAAACAAATGGTTCTCACCATTCTCTCCAATCTTGGTCCGGAATTCTCTGTATTCATATCCACATTCCATACTGTCAGATTCGCCTTTGGAGCCACCTGGAAGATGCCTTCTCTTGAGGACTTTATCGAATCCCTAACACAAGAGCAAACCAAGCTCATCAACATGGGCACAATCAAAGGCCCAAGGGTGCATGCACTCACTGTGCATGATGGCAACCAAAAATATCAGAAATCTAAAGATAAAGACAAAAGAAAAGTTCATGCACATTCGAAGAAGGAAGGGTACACAAAACCTTTCACCGATGCCTCTGGATCCAAAG
The DNA here is from genome assembly GCA_009831015.1 of Picea engelmannii. Lineage (NCBI taxonomy): Eukaryota > Viridiplantae > Streptophyta > Pinopsida > Pinales > Pinaceae > Picea > Picea engelmannii. The sequence continues at coordinate 11,386 of ML824911.1, forward strand.
CAGAAAATGGAAGAAAAGGGGATAAATGCACGTACTATCACAAAGGATTTCATTCAGAATCCACATGCATGCAAAAGCAAATAGATCTGATGTCTCAAATACTTCAGCAAAACAACCGTGGAGATCGCATCCCCAAGAGTGCAAAGAAGAAGAAGCTAGAAGATCTGAATTCCAAGAAAGACAATTTTGGCCATGCCTTGATTGCCATCAACTCCTCTCCCGATACTTGGATCGTAGATTCAGGAGMATGACATCACAAGCAGTATATTATTMTTTGGATGCATGCAAAGGTCCTCATATTCTGATGGGGGACAACTCTTCTGTCGAAGTCACCGACAAAGGAAAGATTGAACTCACCAATGGAAGCTTCGAGAATGTGTTGCATATTCCCAAGATTYTTCTCAACCTTCTCTTCGTGTATTAGATGACGAATTTTGACACCAGAAAGAAAKTCATATTCACACCAATTKCGTGGATATCTACGACATGCAAATCAACTCCAGGGTTGCTACCGGTGAGGTAAATCATCAGTCTAGATTGTATACTTTTTMTGAATTCATTGAACCTGATTCCGCTTTACTGCTTACTCATGTTGATTAAAGTAGTAGGATATGGCACGAAAGGTTTGGACATTTGAATTTCATATACATGCAACAACTTAGCAAGCACAAATTAGTTTATGGTCTACTAGACATCCATTTCTCCAAGGGACTATGTGAGGGATGTGTTCTCAAAAAACACCCTCAAGAGAAATTCGACAAAGGAAAGTCTCAGTGAACTTATGCACCTTTAGATATGATCCACAGTGACCTCATGGGTCCTTTTTTCGCATCCATCGATCAACAAAGTGGTTTGTTCTCATTTTTTTGGACAATTTCTCACGTTTTACATGGATCTACTTTCTCAGGCAAAAATCTGAGGTCTTTCAACACCTCAAAGATTTCAAGGCCCTGGTTGAGACACAGTCTGGAAAGAAGATCAAAGTCCTCTGAACTGATAACGGAGGAGAGTATGTAAATCATGAGATCCAAAATCTTTTCCATGAGGCAGGGATTCAGTTACAACATACAGTTCCCTGCACTCCGCAACAAAATGGAGTTACTGAGCAGAAAAACAGATCTCTAAAGGAGATGGCATCTTGCATGTTACATGCAAAGTCACTACCACAGAGACTATGGGCCGAAGCACTTAACTGTGCAACATACATCCAAAACATATCTCCTCCTATATCTGTCAAGGATAAGCCCCCCCATGAGGCTTGGAGCGGCCTCAAACCAGAAGTGGCCCACTTTCACATTTTTCATTCATGTGCATGGGCCAGGATTCCCTCAGAAAACAGGAAGGCACTTGATCCACAAAGCACTGAGTGCATTTTTTTTGGATACCCCGACGATGTGAATGGATATCGTCTTATTGATCTTTCCTCAGACCACCTCATCATTAAGCATAGTGTCCAATTCGAGAAAAGTGTCTTGCATGTACCTCGACAACCACATGCAAACACCTTCACTCTTCAACTTGTCCAAGATGATGAGAATGCACATGCAGACTCTTCTTCAGACGCGACTTCTGATTCAGATGAATCAGATGATTCAAATTCAGAGTCAGTGCAGTCAGATGCAGAGTCAGAGCATCCAGATGTAGTTGCAAAGCCAGAGCAGAGGCCCAAGTGGGCACAAAACACTCTTCGGGATGTAGGGGATCTCGTTGGTGATCCAATCGATACTAGGAGGACTCGATCTGATTTCGAGGAGCCTCCTGTTGCACTCACTGCCATTGAACCATTGCCTTCCAGGCATCTTTTATTGGTTCAGTCTTCAGATCCACAGTCTTATGGCGAGGCTGCTAGAAATCCCTTTTGTGAATCCACCATGCAGGAGGAGTACAACTCCCTCCTCGAGAACCAGACTTGGGATCTAGTTCCCCTTCCTTCTGGGAGGAAACTTGTCAAATGCATATGGGTCTAGAGGACCAAGAGTGCAGTAGATGGACAGATCAACAGATACAAAGCCAGTCTTGTCACCAAAGGCTTTCAACAGGTTCATGGTATTGACTATGATGAGACCTTCTCTCCAATAGTGAAGATGGATTCCATACGATTGGCACTTGCCATTGCGGAAGCCAAGGGATGGGAATTCCATCAAATGGACGTGAATAATGCATTTCTTCACGGTGATCTCTCTGAGGAGATTTACATGAAGCAACCTTAGGGATTTATGCAGGACTCATCTTTGGTCTGTCGACTGAAGAAGTCACTTTATGGCCTCAAGCAGGCTCCAATGACATGATATGCCAATATGGACTCCTACATGTTGTCACATAATTTTGTATGTTGTAAATCAAACCCGAATGTATACATGCTCAATTCATTACCTAGCCATCACTCTTTTATCAATTCCACTCAATTTTTTATTTAGCCATAGCTTGTTCACTATATCACATCATGAGTGCGGCATCTCTATACTATTCATGGTTCATATTTTATAAGTGTTATAACATGCTATTAATGATAATTTTTATGCAATTTAATAAATTTAAAGAAACACAATATAATATTTACATGCACCATAGTTCTCTCATCCAATCTTCAAATCTCATGACACATCTTATCCCATGCATGCATAATTTATTAATCAAACTTGATTGTATATAAATTTCAATAAGAATTAGAAATACTTTAATTGATAGTATATAAATTTCAAGAAGAATTAGAAATACTTATCCGAATTAAAAGTTTCGTAGCAAAATAACTATTGGTGAGTGATCTTACACTCATACACACTTAATATTTATACAATGGGTCATTCCTTATCTAGATCAAGATACCACAAGGGAAAATTCCAGGTACTCTCAACAATTGTGGGAAAATGGAAAACTCTTCAAGGTTAAATTTATAGGAAAGCTCATCTTTGGCTTTCAGGATCCCCATGATTATAGATGCCTCCTATGTTGGATCTACGCAGCATAAGAGTGATCTCTCTTTTCTAACACATATTGCCTCAAGAATATCCTCCTTCTAGTGCCCTCTTACATGCACAACAAGGTTGAGCCACCGGGAAAGGAATCCACCTTCCTTTTCCAACCAGTAGGAGAGAATTAACATGTAGTAAGTAATTACTATTGTAATATTCTCTCGCTAGTCGAATTGAGTAGGGTGTTGTTGAATAATAGTTAGTATGTCAATTTTTGTCAGTTAGTCACTTTGTAAATAACCCTTGCCAGTCCAAGTGAGCAGGGAACTTCCTAAATAAGTTTAGCATGCCAGTATGGTCAATTCGTTGCTATGGAAACATCCATCGCCAGTCTAGTTGAGTGGAGCATTGCAAGAATAAACCAATAACTTATTTTGTAACTGCAAATAATGAAGAGGAAAAATTCGCCCTACATAATATTAAAGGGCACCCCTATCTCATAATAGATTGATGGTATTTTTATGTTTCATAGCTATTCCTCCATTTTTTTTGTTGTATTTTTCTATGTATGTTCACTTTTCTTTTGCATTCTACAGTGCACCAAATTGTTGTTGGTGCACCCTTCTTATCTCAGATGAAGATCAATTGGTATCATAGCTTCTATCTCGGAAATTGTTTTCTCCCATTCAAGAAGAAGATAGAGAGACCATCTAGAGTCCTCGGGATTTTTTTTTTTTTGATAATCAATCTTGACAATCAATGCTTTTCTTAGAGATACCATTGCACCCTTCTAAGGGAATGTTAGCATCTCATTCTTGAGGCATCTAGTGTGCCCTTCTCAGGGCCCTCCAACAACTTAGTTTTTGAGACGTCTAATGTTCCCTTCTCAAGGCTTCCATAGAGGCCTTCTTAGGGTTATCCCATGACTTCTCAATGTGCCATAGACATCGTTATTTCAAACTGTCTTCTGTATAGAAATGGGTAGCTTTGGTAATCTTATCAACCACTACCATGATAGAATCATGTTTCTTGCTAGTTTTGGATATTTTAGTGATAAAATTCATTGTTACAACTTCTCATTTCCACTAAGGAATGAGAAATGGTTGTAGCAAACAAGTTGGGTGTCTATTCTCAGCCTTTACCTTTTGACATTCCAAACACCTGGAAATAAAATGAACAACTCATTTCTTCATTCCCGACCATTAATATTGACTCTTGACAACTGTAATAGTTTTCTAGTTACTTGGGTGTCCAACATAAGACAGATTATACATTTCTCCTAATATCAAAATTTTCAATTTTTGAGAATTTGACACATAAATTATGCCCTTATACATGAGAATTTCATCATTTTCCAGCTTATAGTCTTCAACTTTCTGCCATAAATTACCACGTTGAAGTTTTTCCTTTATCTCTATGTATTTCTGATTTGATTTTGCAGCCACTAGAATTCTATATTTCAAATCTGATTGATACATGCTAATGGTTGTAGCATCCATCTCATATACTCTCCTGCTGAGTGCATCAACCACCTTGTTCTCTTTACCTTTGATATGTTTTATATCAAAATCATATTCATTAAGGAAATTGAACCACTTGTTTTGCATAGAATTTAGAGTTGGTTGCCAAAACAAGTATTTCAGACCACTATGGTCTGTCCTCAATTAAATTATTTTTTCCATGAGGTAGTTCCTCCACATATTCAATGAATTCACTATGGCTACCAAGTCCAAATCATGAGTAGAATAGTGTCTTTCATGCTCCTTCAATTTTCTTGATTCATAGAACACTACATACCCATTGTAACTAAAGACTCCACCAATTTCTTCTTTATATACATTAGTGCATACAACAAAATCTTCTTTTGAATAAAAAATCTTTATTATTGAAGAACTTGTTAATAATTTCTTCAAGTGTTGGAAACTCCTTTCACAATACTGTGTCCACTCAACTTTATGTTAGCTAAACACAACATATGAGAGCAATGATTTATTTTATATTTTAATATATATTAACTTGGTTTTAATTGTCCAACAAATAAATAATGACAATGACAAGGTTTTCTGTCTCTTGAAAGACGACCACATAAACCAATAAATTATAGAGGATTTCATTACAGTTGTAGTACATAAATGCATTGCGATGTTACCAAGCATTACGTCGTCACTCCTGGAATAAGACTTCAAAAGTATAACCCAATCAAGTTGAGGAAAAATGAAATACAAATCATTTAAAATATATATTTTTAAAGAAACTTTGGTTATAATGTACATATGAATTAGGTTGATTGCAAACTAATATTCAATCAAATACCAATTCATTATTCTACACATGCCTTTGGTAGGTATAATAATGGACTTTGCTAACATCTCACATGGTTATCGACTAGCTAAAAACCCCACTGTCTGTTTAACCTGCATCGATTTCTCCTCTGCATGCACAAACTTGTTTCTTCTCATGCCTACTCGTCGGGTTTTTCCTCCATCCATCAAACCTTTCACAACAATCAGATTGTGGACCTCCACTACGGTTTCAAATCGACGGGAAGCGAATTTTCCGATACCCTAAATGACCGGGCGTGACGTTTTCCCATTTTACACATTTTCATGTTCTCGGGGCTGGAAGAGTCGGGCGTCTTTTGCGACGTCGCAAGCGCCTTAATCTCCACCCTTTCGAAATGGAAAAGTCACTTTGTTTAATTTGAGTTTTGAAATGGATTTTTTTTTACCATGAAATGTTGCAATTTACTTGTCATGGACAGACGTGTTTGTTTTTTCAAGAAGGGACTCTCGATAGTGATGGCGTAGTCCTTATCAACATTCCTCACATGTCAGCGGATGGAGGACTGGCGTCGTTCTTCCAAACACATTTTCAGGAAAGGATAGGGCCCACCAACTTACGAACACATCTAGACATAGGATAGGATTGGATTTCAGAATAGGATAGGATTTGAGAATTTTAGGATGAGGATGATATTCAAAAGCAATGTAATTGGAATTGATTTTGAGATAGTTGAAATAGGTTTAGTATGTCATCTTTTGGATTTTTTTAATGTATATGAGTAAAATAGAATTTAATATTCCATGAGTAAATTAGGAATATAAAATTAAACATATGTACATTAAATTCGAAATTAAGTTTAGTAGTATATAATTAAATTAATACAAGTCTTTATCAAAACACATTTAAGTAAAACATATGATCAAGAACCATAAAAATATATATTAATTTATTTATTTAAATGTTTTATTTTTATTAGTTTAATTTTTTAATGTAAAGTTTATTGAGTTATACATACTCTACTTTCCTTAGGATTTGAACTTGTGACTTCTTAGGAGGAAACACATGTTCTTAATCATTAGGTGTATTATATATCTTGTTTAAATTTTCTATGACTTACTAATTTTCACTTGAATTTGGTCATATAAATATGGGCAAAATCTTAATTTTATGTTGTTTAAATTGTGTTTATGAATGAATAAATAGATTCAATATACTAATTATACAAACTTAATCATTCAAATCTACAAATCCAATAATTTTTAGCAGAACAAAAATGAATAAATAATATCTAGAAAATATCCAAAAATTATATATAAACCTAAAAATATAACAATTTAATAAAATAAAAATCATTTAATATATTTATATAAAAACAATAATGCAATGTAAGTAAAAATTATATATATAATGGTTCATTATGAGTTTATATAAAAGGATCAATTTCTTAAATCATATCCAAAAATTAAAATGTTTATATATATATATATATATATATATATATATATATATATAATGTAAATAAAAATATAATTAATATAAACTTAAAAATATATAACAATTTAATAAAAATAAAATTCATTTAATATATTTATATAAAAACAATAATGTAATGTATATAAAAATTATATATATAATCGTTCATTATGAGTTTATAAAACTGTGAAAGGGATCAAATTCTTAAATCTATGTCGGTTGAAAGTGCTTGTTATAAGTGTAGCTTCCTAGACTTTGTTTCTCACTTGGGTATTATAGATGTATAAAATCAATTCTTCTCCAAGATATTAAAAATTCCATTAGAAAGTGTTTCAATACTAATTATTTTCATTATGAAGTGTTTGAATGCTAATTCCTTTCTGAGGAAGAAAATTACTGGAATAGTAAGGAATTAAATCATCGAAACCCAAACTTACAGTTTTTTTACCCACTAAGTGGAAAAATGAGAATGCAACTTAAAATGTTAACTTTATTTTAAATAGATTTGGATTTTAGAAATTGAATACATCTCTAGGCTTATGAAATTGAAATGGATGTGTGCAGATTAGAGATTAAGATAGAAGTCTAATGATTAATGCATTTCCATGGCCTTCTTTTCATAAAATCTACGAAAGACTTGACACTATTCAACTATCTTTTTTAGGTTAAATTAAGGGAGAGAAAAGTTTCAGTGAGGTCACATGCAGAATACAATATTATTGACACTGCTCGTTAACGGAGTCACCATCTTAATTTGCCAGCTCGAAACGAATATTGCTGGATGAGACATTGCACAGCAAGTTGGTTAGGAGACTTTGCACAGCAATCGGGTTGTGGGCCTCCAGTACGGTTTCAAACGGGCGGGAAGCGAATTAGCCTCCACTTTTACACCTTTTCATGTTCTCAGACGACACAGAAGCGAATGAATCTCCACCTTTTCCACATCGAAAAGTCACTTTGTTTAATTTTAGTTTTAAAATGTATGTTTTAGACTATGAAGTGTTCCAATTTACTTGTCATGATCAGGCGTGTTTGGTTTTTCATGAAGGGACTCTGGATAGTTATGGTTTATCAGCATTCCGCACATGGTTAATAATCGGATGGAGTTATATGCGAACACATCCAAATGGAGTTATCATGATGAGGCCCACCAAATTACGAACACATCTAGACATAGACATAGGATAGGATTTCAGAATCCAATAATGAAATACTAGTCAAAAGCAATGCAAATAGCACTGACTTTGACATAGTTGAAGCAGGTTTAACATCCCACCGTTTCTTATCTTTTGGATTTATCAATCTGTATCTCTAAAATAGAATTTAATATTTCATAATTAAATTACCTTCAATTTTGAATAATATTTTGAATAGCTTCAATTTTGAATGAAATATTAAACATATATATATGTTGAAAATTAAGTTTAATGGTTTATAATTAAATTAATATGAATTTTGAATAAAAGGTTATCTAAATAAAACATTTAATTATTCACTTATATGGCGCGATTATGGGTGGGGTCACAGATGTATGCAGGTCACTCCTGGCTATCACTCCGCCATGCAGTTGTTAATCTTCAACATTTGGGTAGAGAGGAGGTCTAGTCTATAACATTTGCGTAGAGAGGAGGTCTAGTCTAGGTCTCACTTGAGAGTGCTTTGAGTGAAGCAGGTAACGTCACCCGCTCACTCTAATTGTTGAAATCATGTGGCAATTGAGTTTGGTCGTTGTAGGTTTTAGCCACAGTGTGATGAAAAAATGTGTAGTCCTCAGATAGATCTTTCTAACGAGTTATCGTGTGCCCCAAACGAAGATCGTATGTAAAAGTTACGTCCTTGGGAAGTTGATGTATCAACTAACCCCATCGGGCCCAGTAAAAGTTACGTCCTTGAGAAGTTGATGTATCAACTAACCCCATCGGGCCCACAAACTTTTTGACGTTTCATTTTCTAGTGTTAGTGTTTTGGATTTTCTTTATGTTAAATAGGCCTTTGGAGTTTCATTAAACATCATCATCTTCTTGCGAATGAACTTAGACATCACATCTCTTCTCAGAGATAAGCTGCCACCATTCTAGCGAGTCATTCACTCTATATTTTTACAATTTATGTACATTTTCATCTTTAATAAAAATTGTGCATTATTGTATCTCTGTGTTTCTAACAATATATCTGTGTAATTTTTTATTATATTTCCTCCTTCATTTCATTCTCAAAATAATATGGATCAAAGGTATCAGAGCAGGCTACTTCTTTTTTTTTTCTGAGTGCATGTCCCCGACAAGCTCAAAGTATAGAGAGTTGGGTCTCGAACTAGTTTCTCTTGAGAAAAAACACTCTCTCCATCCCAAGCGACCTACCATAGTGGAAGAAAAAAGAGACGAGGGAGAAGAAGATCCCATCAAGTTGTTGCTCGTGAAATCCCTCGTGTAACAGAGGAATGAGATGTTGGATAGTTTTTCTCAAATCCTTCAACGATTAACGACAACAACAGGCGTGTCTTCATCAAGAAATTGCGTTGGAGGCACTGCCCCACTCTAGGTAGAAGTTAATTTTGATATTCCCATATTTTAAGGTTAGATCAATGTGGATGCTTTGGAAAAGTGGTTAAATTTGCTAGAAGGTTATTTTGTTGTTCACAATTTTTTTGAAAGAGAAAAGATCACCTTTGCGCTTCTTAAAGATCTCCCCCATGTCAAACATTGGTGGGAAATTTTTTGGGAGAAAAATTCCGCAAAGGATTCTGGAATATTTGGGGCCAAGCCCACTTGGGATTTTTTTATGGATGCGGTCAAAGAGCAATATTACCCTCTAGGAAAATATGATGACCAATACATGAGATGGGTCATGCTGCATAAAGAGAGAGGAAAAACAGTCTCAGAGTTCACAAATACCTTCCATACCTTGCACACCAAGTTGGGTATCAAAGACTTCAAGCAACATTTGGTTATAAAATACCACGGGGCTCTACACAGGGACATCCAAAATGAAATGAAATTTCTGGAAATTTCATCATTGGGAGTCACTTATCGATACGTTGTCAAAATTGAGCATAAATTTAAGCAAAAGAACAAGTGGGAGTTAAGGCCTACAAATACGCAAGAGCCAAAGTATGGTAAAGGAATCCCTAACTCATAGATCAACCAACCTCAAGACCACCAGTCCAAACTGCAGGAAAATAAGGGTAACAGGAAGACAAAAAATGACACTAGGTAGGGGTGCGACTTCCACAAAATCTCTTGGCACAACAACGATGAATGTTGCTCAAAATAGTCATTGGTGACTGAGCTCAAAGAAACCGAGTTGAGCTCTGAATCAGACTCTTATTCAAAAAATAATAAAAGGAGATAGATCATTGATGCAGAACTCACTACTACTGTTGCTACCACAACAATACAACCAGAAGAATGAGAGGATCCTAAGGAGGGGGAGCTCCTCTTCCATTCACAGATGTCGGTGAAGGGGAGACTGGTTCATTTTATTGTTGATAGTGGAAGCCAGAAGATTCTTATCTCAGCATATTTCATCAAGCTGTTGGATTTGGTGGCAAAACCACATCTGCAACCATACAACATCAAATGGTTTCACCAAGGAAGAGATCTTTGTGTCAACCAACAATGTTTCTTGTCATATGACATCATTCCCTTCAAGTCCGAGGTACTATGTGATGTTTCCCTACTGGAAGTATGTGATGTTCTATTAGGAAATCCATATATGTGGAAGCATCTTGTTTTTTATGAGTCATGACCTCGTAGTGTCATTGTTATTCTGGGGGGTCATCTCTACAGGATACCAAATATAGTTCTGACTATTGTCCCGACAAAATAGTGTCACAAATTAATCTCTCATACTGCAAATTTTAGCCTCTTCACAATATGTTCAGAAGAGAATGACACTACAAGCACTACATCCTCGGCCCAAGACTCTTCTATCCAACAGAAGAAGATCAACAAGATTGTAGAAGAGAGCCAAGATATTCCTACTACACCTACGGGGTTGCCTCCACATTTCCCAGTCAAACCAAGTTATAATAAATACCTTCATGTTATTCATGATACATATTCACCGACAAAGTCCTCCAATACATAGAAAGATCATGCAACTATATTGGTTAAATCGATCCAACCTCGTTAACAATTTAGGTTCATAATAGCCTTCAACAAGCTAAGAATGACAAGTTCTTCAACAAGGAAACAAACTCACCAAGTTTCAGATTCAACAAAATATTCCCCGGGAACTTGATGTAATGAATATCATTGCTTCCTTAGGGGGGAATATTTATCCAAGAAAAAATCGGTGGCCACCCACCTATTCCATTGGCTCAAACCAAGGGTTTCCACATTGGTAGTTTTTTTATAACGTTTTGGGTCTTACACTAATGGGGTCATTTTGAGGACCTAAACAACGTTTTTTGGGCCCTCCATAGTCACACTATAGGATTTTTCTAGAGTGTGATGAAAACATGTGTATTCCTAAAATAAACCTTTCCAACGAGCTATGACGCTACACAAACGAAAATCGTATGCAAAAGTTACGCCCTTGGGAATTTGACATATCAACTACCCACATCGGGGCCCGCAAACCTTTTGGCGTTTCATCTTCTCGGGTTAGGTTTTTGGATTTTATTTATGTTAAAAAGGCCTTTGGGGACTCATTGTAAACATAATCATCTTCTTGCTAATGAGCGTATCCATCACATCTCTTCTTAGAGATAAGATAGCACCATTCTAGCAAGTCATCCACTATGTATTTTTATAGTTTATGTACATTTTTGTCTTTAATAACACTTGTGCATTCGTGTATCTATGTGTTTTTCTCAATATATATGTGTATTTGCTTAGTATATTTCCTCTTTCAGTACGTTCTCAAAATAATTTGGATCACAAGGTGCCTATGTGATTAGGTCGAAGCTCGTAGATGATAAAAGTATAATGATCCTATCATTGTAAATTGTAATAAAACACGATAATATCAGTAAAATACATCACTCTTGCAGAACTAGTCAGATGAAAGTGTATGGAGGGATAGAACTCCACTAGAATGGAAAGGGGGGAAAGGAGTGTATTAATAGGGGCTAATACAAAGGGGATTAATCCCAATGGAATATTATATTAGTATTTCCTAGAGTCTAATTATATGATATTTGTATCCTAAGTTCTTAGGATGGCGGGACGTACCACAAGTGGAGCCTAGTTAATTCCCATCATGACAAGTGTCAAGTAGGGAACATGCATATATAAAAAGTGAATTTCCCATTATTATTAACATCATTCACTCATCACTCTCAACCCCCTCATTTACACTCTTCCCTGCAGCGTTCATACTTGTACCTGGAAATCTTTGGAGCTAATTGTAATTGGAAAACTCGTGTAATTTGAGTTGAAGAACTAAGTTGCCATGACTATGTTCATTTTGAAGAAGTGTGTTTTCAGGCCCATGAGTATTCTCTTCAGTTGAGAGAAATGTTTGAACTTGTTTCCCTGTGTATGAAGTTGTAGCTACAAGACTCTAAGACTTCCTATTAGTCCTATTGTTTAAGCTCCGACAGGGAAATGGGGAAACCAAAGGACTGTTGAGAAGAGAAGTGGAATACTTCATGGGGTGGGATAGGCTGTGGATAATGAGAGGTTGTAGGTTGATGGTAGGAGTTGGAACCTTAGTCTGAGCATAACTATATTGTTTCATAGACTTTAGTCTAGCTTAGGATTCCTTTGTCGTGGTGGAGTTTTAACGTCATCTTGAGGGTGACCTGTTGCTAAGAATTTATGATTCATAGAGTTTATGGCTAATATTAACATATGAAGTCTGCAACCAGTCCGTGTTTTATAAAATACAAGTTTCTTCCTGTATTTCTTATTTATTACTATGTCTATATTTGAGTTAAATCTCTTATGGGTTTTTCTGTTATATTTATGCTTGAAATTTATATACTATTATGAATGAATTTACATTCATATGCATAGCATTTTCTTAATTATATAGTATAATAGAGGTGGATTTTTTTGTGGAATGGCCTAGCTTAGGGTCGGGGTATGCTAAATTGTGGTATAAGAGGAAATTTGTGGGTTTGTTGGTAATAGGAGGCATCACAATGTGTTATCATAGCCACAAGTTCAATACATAACCTGCATGGTCTAGATAACAATGTGTTGAAGATGAAATTTGCAAAAAAATATTTTCAAAGAATATCTATAACATGTTTGTGAAAATTATTTCCATGAAATTGGAAAAACTTCATGAGGAATTTGAAGCAATGGAACCTAGTGATTAAAAATTCTAAGTTTAAATCTCAATTTGGATATTTTCAGGTCTTGAATTGGATTAGCTATGAATTTTCAAGTTACAAGGAAGTCATGGAGAAATTTGGCAAAATTTCCCAATTTCTGAGCCAATTCAAGTAAAATTTGTGCCCATAAATACCCATAAGTCGTGTGTGAATGTAATTGGTTTTGTGAAGGGAATAAATTGTCCCCAATAATCTTAATTTCATATTTTCATGGTGTCTCCGAAATAAATTTGGAAATTATGTAATTTTGGAAAAAACAAAATTGCAAAAATTTGGGTATTATTTCGTACGTGATGTCATCATGATGTGGCAAGGCCACAATGGAAGCTCCAAAGTGGTAGTATATAGAGAGATGTCATATGATGTGGGAGATATGTGTGTAGGGTGTTTTAGTCGATACCATAAACCATTATCACATGGAGGCAAACCGATTTTGGTTTATGGACCTTGTACCATGTGACACCATTTAGATCATTCCATGTAACATATGGAAATAATTATCACGACCCAAAGGGATATTAAAATTCATGCACTTTTGGGATGGTACAAGGCCTTTCCTTCATCAATTTCATTTGATCTCAATCGTTGGATCTGGGAGATGAGCAAGTTCATCCGTGCTAAGGTAAAGGTGCAGAATGGAGCCCACCCATCCCTGAGAGTAATAAAGGGGAGCCAGATGGAATTTTTGGCAGACAAAGTGAGACCCTTGTCCCATATGGGTTAGAGATATGACAATTGGGCATGTGGAACTCGTAAAATATGAATAATGTATTTAAAATGAAGGTTGATGTAAAAGGAAAAAGATAGATAGAAGAGAGAGAAATTTGATGAGGTAGGGATACGAAGTCCAGGAGGCTAACATGGAATCATTTTGGGGTTCCAATATGACCCATAATTCCATATATGTCTCCATATAAACAAAAAATATTCATTTTTCTAAAACAATTATAGCGTTTTGTAGGTCATGAACATACCGGTCATATTTGAAGGTCTAAATAGTGTTTTTAGAGCTTCTAATTTTTGAGACTATAAGTTTCGTAGGCACCTCGTATAGTCTTTGTATATTGAACGAAATAGATCTATGAGATATTTTCAACAAGCTAAACGGTTCATGAAATGGAGCTTGTATGAAGAAGTTATAGGCCAAACAATGCAAGGTAATTTTTATGTACTAGTTTATTCCGGGGGCCATAAATCTCTACATAGAAGTCAGTTTTGGGCACAAAAGTAGTCAATATAAATATATTGAACTGTAGAATAAATACGCAGAGTTATATTTGGAATTTGAGTACCCAAAAGTGTACAGGACGAGGTAGAATATTCTTGTAGTGGTAAATGCTAAAAAGGCAAATTAGCCAAAATTCCAACAAGTTGTAACCGGGAGCCTAGAGCCCAAATGGAGGTGAAACTTTGTCATATTGTTAAAAGTATGATTATGAAGGAACCTGGTTGATATCCTGTCAAAATATCAAAGGAACCAATGTAAGGGATGCATGGTCATAGTCAAATTTACACATCGTTAAAAAATGTACAAAGGAGCAAATGAACAATTTTCAAATGACTATAATTTGCTGCTAAAATATCAGAATTGAGCAAGAAGATAGTCATAGGAAAAGTATTGGATAGAATAATCCAAGGACGAACCAAATTTTTTTAATTTTGTGGTTAAATTTGAAAGCATTCATAAAGAATAATTATGGTGTACTTACAGGGGCATAATTGTGCATAATTTTATAGACTTGTTAAATTATTATAGTCTAACAATTCTTGTTACCTACACATTTTGCAGGTTAAAGAAAAAATAGAACAAAGAAAACATTAGTAGATAAATCATAGACATGGAAGATGCTCATAAAACTTACAACCATGAAGATGAAGTTAGGTGCTTGTATGTAAGCATGCCTAATGAAGGGACATAATCAAATGGGCATGGAGAAGGAAAAGAGGAAATCAATAATTTGGTTGAGACCATAAACAGTATAAAAAGAGATGTTTTGAGTTATAAATATTCTAATGAGAGACTTATGAAAGCTGAGGAGAAACAGGGTGGCTTCAACATCAATTTTTTATGAAGCTTGAACAAAATAGAGAAGAAAATGAATAAGGAGATCAAATCAATCCAATCAAGGAGTGATATATCTCATGTCAAAAGACGAGAATCTGAAACTTTTGGTAGAATCCATCATCACTTATAAAGGAACTTAGTTATAAGAGAATACAATAGTTCATTCCATCTCCTGGAAGAAATCATAGAAAAAATTCTGAGGTAGATGAACTACAAGGATAAATTAATAAGACCCAACCTTGTA
Source organism: Picea engelmannii (assembly GCA_009831015.1). Taxonomy (NCBI): domain Eukaryota; kingdom Viridiplantae; phylum Streptophyta; class Pinopsida; order Pinales; family Pinaceae; genus Picea; species Picea engelmannii. Next base: position 26,649 of record ML824911.1, read on the forward strand.
TCTTTGATGGTGAGCATAAGAAATATGACGACACAAATACTTGGTTATTGGGGACGAGAAAGTATTTTCAGTTAAACAATTACTCCTCACATGCATAACGAATAATTTCCATTTACTAAATGAAGGGGAAAAAATCAATGTGGTTGTACCAATTTCTACAAGTACAACATATTGATGAGAATAAGATTACTTGGAGGAAGTCCAAAAGGTATTTTCAGAAGAAATACTTGACCAAGAGTTATTATGATAGGAATATGAAGGATTTATTTGAACTCAATCTTGGTAGTATGACCATGGAAGGGTATGAGAGGAGATTATTAGAGTTGTTGAAGTATGTTTAATTCATCAAATATGAACAGGTCAAGATTGAAAGGTTCCTAAGTGGGTTGTCATCAATATTCAGCGACAAGATACAATATGATGACCGCAAGAATTTGGATGAAACAATAAGGAGAACCAAGTTATTCTATGATCAATATAGAGGAATACCAAGTTTCCAAAGAGATTTGGAAGACAATAAGAAAGGTAATATGGAGTAGAGGAAGAAGGGGAACAAACCACCATTCTTCCTAAACAATTATGAGGGACAAATAGCTCAAAATGATCCCATAATGACAAAGTCATTGGGGAAAAGGCCAAGGAAGCAACCTATGAAACGTTGGGGTTGTGAGAGAGATCATATGTACAGAGATTTCCCTCATAGCGGTGAAAAATTGAGGATTCTAACAACCAAGTTGAATTTCAATATGACATGATTGAAGTGGAAGGTAAGATCAATGATCAACCTAATGATATTTTAATTGATTTAGGAGCTAGTCATAGATTTATAGATCCTAAGTTGGTGGAAAGATTTTATTTTCAAAGAAGAAAACTTGGGAAATTTTGGTTCGTTGAGTTATCTAGAGGATTTAAAAGAAGAAATAATGAGATGGTTAAGGAAATTCCAATGGACATGAATGGGATGAGCACAAAGGAAGATTTTAGTATCATACCTTTGGGTTCATATGATTTCCTAATTGGTATGGATTGGTTGGAAAAACACCATGTTGTCCTACATTGTTACAATAAGGCATTCACCTTTTTGGATGAAGAAGGAAACTTGAGAATAGTTCAAGGTATTCCAAGGGTAGTAAATATCATAGAGGTTTCATCCCTACAACAAAAGACAATTTTCAAGAAATGATTCCAAATATTTGTAGCGCATATGGAAGAGACACCTAAAGATAAAGTGCCAAGTATTGAAGACTATGTAGTACTAAAAGGGTTTAAATATATATTTAGAGAAATACCAGGGTTTCCATGAAAAAAATATATTAATTTCTCTTTTAATTTGATTCCTAGAGCTACACCACTATCTAAGACTCCTTATAGGACAAGTACACCAAAGTTGAAGGAATGAAAAATGCAAATTGAAGATATTTTTAGGAAGGGTATATACACCCAAGTGATTCTCATTAGCATGCCCCGGTGTTATTTTTGAATAAAAGGTATGGAATCTTGAAGCTTTACATTGACTTCAGGAAAATGAATAAGGTTACTATGAAGAACACGTATCCATTTTCAATGATATATGATCTTTTTTATCAACTGAAAGATTCCAAGATATTCTCCAAGATTGATCTCAATTAAGGTGATCATCAGATGAGGATTAAAGAAGAAGATATTAGCAAGAAAAAATTTATAACAAGGTATGTCCATGATGAGTTCACATTGGTTCCATTTGGGTTATCAAATGAGTCATCTATCTTCATGTGTTTAATGAATCATATTTTAAGAAATTACTTGGATAAGTTTGTCAACGTAGTTTAGGATGACATGATTATCTACTCTAATTATGAATAAGAACATGAAAAACATCTAAAGATGGTGCTATAAGTGTTAAGAGAGAATCAATTGTATGGTGAAATGAGGAAGTGATCATTCTATTAGAGGAATATACATTATTCAGGCCACATCATTTCAAAGAAACAGATTGCAGTAGACCCTAAGGATATAAAATCCATTGAGGGATTGCCAAAACCAAATAATGTATTAGAGGTGTGATCATTCATGGGGATTCCGGGTTATTATAGAAGGTTCATTGAAGGATTTAAAAAAAAATCACATATAATTAGTTCTTTGCAAAATAAGGGTGTGAAGTTCGAGTGGACCTTTGAATGTGAAGAAATATTTCAACATTTGAAGAATTTATTGACAAGTGCACCAATATTGAAGATTTTCTATCCAAATGAAGACTTTCTCGTGTGCACTTATGGATGCAAAGAATGGCTTGGTGGAATCCTTAGTCCAAATGAGCATTTGATATGCTATGAGTCAAGAAAGTTGAAAGAGCATAAGAGACACTATGTCACTCATGAGTTAGAATCAGAAGTTATAATACATGCCTTAAATATGGGAGGGCATTATCTCATGGGAAAAATATTTGACTTGAGGAGAGATGACAATATGAAATAGTTTTTTGGACAACCAACATTGAATGGTAGGAAAATCAGATGGTTGAAATTTCTCTATGAATATGACTTTGATATAAAGCATATCAAAGGAAAGGAGAACATGTGGTTGATGCACTCAGGAGGAGGGTGTATGGATGCATGATACAACTATTATCATGTAAAATATGATTTAAAAGAAAAAACAAGCTTCCAAATTATATCAACATTATATGAAGACAAAAGAAAAGCTACAAAAAGGTAATTTACAGTAGAAAATTAAAGATTATGAGCTAAGAGAGGATGGAATACTCATGTAGAAGGTAATATTTTATGTGTCTAATTATCAAGAGATGAAAAATGTGGTTCTTAGAGAGGTGCATAATGTGCCTTATGCTGGACACCTAGGTTACCGAAAGACAATTGCAGTTGTCAAGAGACAACATTTTTTGTCAGGTATGAAGAAAGAGGTGGTTAATTACATTGTCATATGTCTATATTGTCAAAATATCAATTTTTCCCACATAAATCCAGTTATGTTTATACAACCATTTTCCCATTCTCAAATGGAAATGGGAAGTGGTGACAATTGATTTCATCACCAAGCTTCCGAGAACAACCAAGCGACATGATTCCATCATGGTGGTAGTGGCTAAGCTCACTAAAACTTGTCATTTTATTCCAGTGTAGCTAGCTCATAAGGAAACTAATATTGTATATATTTACATGAGAGAATTTTCCAGGCTACATGGTGTGCCTAAGGTAATTTTTTCTAACCGAGATCCAAAGTTCACATCAAATTTTTGGAAAGGACTATTCAAAAGATTTGGGACATATATGAAATTTAGCACAATATATCACCCATAATAAGATGGGAAAAAACAAAGGGCCGATAAGTTGATTGCAGATATGCTAAGGATCTATGTGATGGATAAACCATCAAAATGGGAATACTATCTACATTTAGTAGATTTTACTTATAACAATGGGTATCATGCATTTTTAAAGATGAGCCCATTTGAAGTATTATATGGTTGAAAGTGAAATAGGCTAGTGGGATGCAACAACCCTTCAAACAGAACAGTGGTTGAGCCATAATTGCTCAGGGAAATGAAAGAGAAAATGGTGAAGATTAAGCAGAATTTAAAGGTTTCTAAAGAAAGAAAAAAATACTATACAGATAAGAGCATAAGTTGTAGAGAGTTTAAAGTGGGTGACAATATGTTCTTAAAGGTGAAAGCGAAGAGAAGTTCCCTGATATTGGGGAATTGTTCAAAGCTAGTAGCACGTTATTGTGGATAATTTGAGATCATCAAAAGGGTTTGTCATGTTGCATACATTCTTTTACTACCTGCATCCATGTGCATTCATAATGTATTCCATGTGTCTTTTCTTAAAAAGTATGTACCTGATGTTAATCATGTAATTGATTGGAATGTCATTCAGGTGGAGCAATAAGGAAACTTTTGTGTTCAACTGATGTGCATATTGGATCGAAAAGTATGTACCTGATGTTAATCATGTAATTGATTGGAATGTCATTCAGGTGGAGCAACAAGGAAACTTTTGTGTTCAACTGATGTGCATATTGGATCGAAAAGTCAAGATAGTTTGGAATCGAGCAATAGGGTTGGTAAAGGTACAATAGACCTATTATGATTCTGACGAAAAAACTTGGAAGCATGAGGATGTCATGCTGGAAGAGCACCCACATATTTTTGAAGCATTTGTCTTGTACATATTTTAATAGCCCTCTCCTACTTGACAGTATCACTATTGGATGAAATTAGTTTAGTTTCTACTGAACAAGTCTGACATAAAAAAATATATAAAAGTTATGTACATTTATATTTTTTTATTAAGATAATGAGATATTAATTAAAAAAATAAGGAACAACCTGGGGAGTCTTAACATCTAATGAAAAAACCACATAAATGGAAGATTCGATGCATGAATAACATAGTTGGTTTCCAATTAACCTTACCTTTCCTTGTGAGGTGCCTTTTCCACGTTACAAACTCGACTCTCTCCCAAAGGCTAAGTTTCAACTACGTTTCCGGTAAGTTTTTTTTTTGGTGGTGTTGCCTTGTGACTCTTTCTTCTGTGGGAACATAATGGATTTATATTTTTGATCTGTCTTTTTTTCATTGAATCTACGCTGCTTCCGAGTTATTTTACAGAGATAAAACTTGCTCATTTACTCTTCAATTATTTTTTATCTTCTTCTTAACCGAAGTAATATCACAATTATTTTGGAGATATAAAGTTGCTTATTTACTCTTCCCGTATTTTTTATCTTGTTCTTATTCTTTGAAGTAATATAAAAACACGAGGACCGAAGAAGTATATCTACAATTACATTAATCTATGTGATAACAATATCCACAATTGGAATGAAAATAAAGATCATCTATAATGGATTGGAAACAAAATATATTCATCAATCTTTCTAATGACATTATTTTTAAATGATTGGAAAGAAAAAATATATTAGCAACAATTATCTTATAAAAGTGATTGATATACTTAGAATTGGAACCATTAGTTTATAAAGTTATATATATTTAATGTATTAATATGTAAATTAAAGTAATAACGTAAATAAAAATTAATATTCTAATTAATTTAGAGCTAATTAATACATTAATAGATATTATAATGTATTGATGAAGTATATTAATTCGTAATGTATTAATTAATTAATGTTATTAGTAAAATACATTAATGAAACATCATTACATTATTAAAGTAGCAGTACATTAATAATGTATTACAAYARTAGAATATTAATATATTAATAAAGCATTCATAGGAAGTATTAAAAAATGCATTAAAGTATTAATGTATTAATGTATTGTTGAATATATACATTATTAATTAATATTAATTAATTAGTAATGTATTAATTAATTAATGTTACTAATACAATACAATGAGTCTTCGAGGTGTCGGACAGTCAGTGACAGAGTTTGTTGTTAAGGCACTYTGTGTTGTTAAAGTCACCAGTTCAAAACTTGCGGGGACAAAAATCTAGCCATGTTAAGTGTTGTCTGGCTCACGCTAGGCGCCATCCCCGGGTGATTTTGACGTCTTAGATGCCCCTAGCGGCTTAGATTCCYYTGAATCGCAGTTTCTTAGCCACAGGTTAGTCCCACATGTCACGGACAAACTAACAAAAAAACATGTTACTAATACAATACAATAATGAAACATCAATACTAATGCTAAGAATTAAAAATACATTAAAATATTAATGCATTGTTAAAGATATACATTATTAATTAATACATTCTAAATACATTGTTAATACATTGTTAATTAATATAAAAATATTAATATATTAATTAATTGAAAGTTAATTAGTTGATTAATTAATTAATACATTAATATAATTTCTAAATTCAAATATTAATATATGTTATAATGTATTAATGTAACTCATTAATTACTAATGTATTAATTAATTAATTTTATTAACACAATTCATTAATTAAGCAATAATATATTATTAAAGTAGCAATACATTAACAATATATTATACTAATATATTAATAGGATATTACTACATTAATACGATAATAAAACATTCATACATTAAAAAAATATTAAAGTATTACATTGAAGTATTAATACATTAGTGAGATAAAGATACATTATTAATTAATACATTGTTAATACATTATTGATTAGTTATTATCAATTAAAAAAAATTAATATATTAATCAATTTAAATGTTAATTAATGTATTAATTAAGTAATACATTAATATAATGTTTAAATTAAAGTATTAATATATTAATTTATATATTGTAATGTATTAAGGTAAGCTATAAATTAGTAATACATTAATTGATTAATGTTACTAATAAAATATATTAATTAAACATTAATACATTAATAATAGTAATGCATTAATTAATTAATGTTACTAATACAATATATTAATTAAACAATAATACATTAATAAAGCATTAATTCATTAAAAAGGTATTAAAGTATTCAAAAATACATTAAAATATTAATAAATTAATAAAGTATTTATACAAAATTCAATTAATATATTAATAAGGAAATGATACATTATTAATTAATACATTTTTGAAGTATTAGTACATTGTTAAAGATATAAATTATTAAATAACACATTAATGTTTTACATTAATACATTGCTACCTTGGTTGATTGTGGCTAACCGTGTTTTAGAGTTGTTGTCCATAGATAACCATTCGTGGTCATGACCATGGTTGACCATGACTATAGATGAAATTCACCATGTTTGACCTTAACTATGCCTATGGTTGATCATTACCTTAACTATGATTAACTATTATTGACCACGACCAAGAATAATAAAGTAGTAATGGCACATTAATAAAGTAAACATACATTTTTACATAAATACATCAAAGTATTACATTATTCTATATTAATGTATTAATACTTTTTTTTTGTAAGTAAAAACTATATTACCTCAAAAAGTCAACGAGCCAATACAAATATCAAAGTTGTCAACAGGTTCTACCATACATATGGAAACCAGAACAAGTGGCAGTCTAGTGAAAGCATTTGTGTCTCTGTCAATGTACATGAGCAACTAAAAAACAAAAGTGAGCCTACCCAAAATTGTGGCTATAGTTATTTTGAACATATATATATGACAAAAAAAGAGACTTAAACACTGGGCAAGCCTGAATTTCCATTGCCATTGGGAGGTTGAGACCGAACTGGAGCAAATGCATAAGGCTAGGAGCAGGTTAGGAATCTCTTCTTGACAAGCTCGCTTGGAAGAGAATAAAAGAAGGCATCCATATGATGACAGAGGTTGATCTGACGATGAGGTTGGTTGACCACATCTCTTCTCAGCTCGAAGATGAGCTGCAGATGCTCTTATCATAAGCTATGTAGGCGAGGAACCTCTGGAACAGAGTCCCTCAGTGGGTTGAAGCCCAAATCTTGTTCCTACCTCTTCCAGAATTTTGTTAGCGGGAAGAGTAGGAGGATTTTCCTCCATGACTGGGAAAGACTCCATAGTTGGGGTGGGTTTGGCGTTAGTATGTCGGTGGGAAAAGAGGAGGGAGGCTTATAAGTGTATGGCCAAAATTAGAAGAGAATCGAGAGGTTCCTAGGGAGGCTCGATTGGGAAATCTTCTTATACAAGAACCTGATGGCTATCATCTCCCATCCAATTTTGATTAGTGAAATGTGAATTCATTGAGGGAAAACCAACGGGTATTGGGTTAATAGAGGTAGGTTGAATTGGTTTAGAGGAAGGACCTTAACGAATTCGTCGATTCATGAAACTATAATAGGTCGAGCCATGTTTTGGCTTTCCTCTCTCACGCGACATTACAATTGCATGAGAGGATGATAAAAGAATAGAACTATGATCAATAAAGATACCAAAGAGGGAGGAGGAAGCCCGCGAAAACACCTGAGAAAAATGAATGGAGCGAGTTCCATGGCTTACCTCTGAAATTATGCCTAAATTGGTGATGAAAACCATCATTAAGACCAAGTTGACAACCCATACCCTCCTCGTACTAGTCATGTAGCACTCTGACTTTCACTCTGAGAAGCTCATTAAATATCCCATGTTGTTGAGACGCACCACCATCCACATCATGTAAATGCTAAGGATCCCAAAGAGGTGAAGGGGAGGGGCAGTGACAGGGGGCATTTACTACCCTCAACGCATGAATAAGAGTTGTCACCCATCCGGGGTAATGTATTAATACATTATAATAATGTATTTATACATTATTATAATGTATAAATACATTGTAATTAATATATTTACTCATTATTAAATAATACATTGATAATATATATTATGATTATGAATATATGTGTGTGTGTTTCCAAATTGCTAGTTGACAATGTAATTTGGTTTACCACGACCCTAGTAAACATTGATCATGGTTGACTAAGCTTGACCATGGTTGTACATGGATGACTGTGACCATATTTTAACATTAGTTGACTATGTTGAGTTGCCAATGGTTTAACATGGTGATTATCTAAAACCTGGGTTTATCAAAGTCTGATATTAAGATATGTTTGTCACAATAAAATGTTGGTAAATGTTCGTGACATTGTGAAGTTGGGACATGTTTTTCACAATGAAAAGTGGGGAAATGTTCATCACATTTTGATGTTGGGAAATGTTCGTGACATTGCGACATTGGGAAATGTTCATCACAATGCAATGTTGGGAAATATTCATCACATTGCGACGTTGGGATATATTTGTCACATTGTGACGTTAGGAAATGTTTGTGACAATGCGACATTGAGAAATGTTTGTGACAATGTGATTTTGGGAAATGTTCATGACATTGCGACGTTGGGAAATCTTCATCACAATTGAACATTGCGATATATTCGTGACATTGTGACATTGTGAAATGTTCATCACAATGCAACATTAGAACATGTTTGTCACATTGTGACATCGACAGATGTTCGTCACAATGTGATCTTTGCAAATGCTCATCACAATGCAACATTGGGACATGTTCATCACATTTCCACTCCGAGAAATGTTCGTCACGATGTGACGTCGGGAAATGTTAAAAAAAAAGCGATGTTGCAAAATATTCGACACATTTTGACGTCAATAAGAGATTGGGACAATGCCAGGATAAGGGAATGTTTTTCATGTTGCGATGTTGGGAAATTTTTGTCAAAATCACAAGGCAACAATGGACAAAGTTCATCACACACTAAGTTTTGGTCATCAATCTCACATTTCTAGGTTCATGTAAGGGGATTTTTAGGTTTACTCACAATGAACAAGGTAAGTGACATTGTGATGTTTGAAAATGTTTGTCACAATGTGACATGAGGAGATAGTAGGTATATTGCAATGTTTGGAAATGTTCATCACAATGAATCATTGGGAGATGTTTGACATATTTTGTGTCGATAAGTGATTGTCACAATGCCATCATGAGGAAATTTTTCTCATGTTGTGATGTTGGGAAATGTTTATCACAATCTGACAAATGAAATTTTTTTCCACATAGTGAGGTATGGTCATGGCATCACATTGCGAGCTTCAAGTAACGAATTTGTAGGTTTAGACATATTGGGTTTAGTCATATTGGATTTATTCAGAGTGTAATTATATTGGGTTAATGTTCCAAATTAAGATCCATTTATTCAAGGTTAATGTACTTAATATATACTTTGCAGATAATTATTTATATTTTTTTTAACAACATTAGTAGAAAATCAACTTAAAATTTGCAAATGATAATTTATTCTTGTTAGGAGGACATTTAAGTAGACCACATATGGATAATATAGTGTATATATTGCACCATGATATAAAATCTTACCATTATGCTTATATATAAAATATAGTACGTTAATATATATATATATATATATATATATATATACAATGTGGTGTGGGTAAGATCATTGTATTGGGGTTCCATCCATTCATACATTGTTCATTTTTTATATATAGATTAGTTCTAATTGTGTTGCATTGTTAATTCCCATGAACATTTCAACATTTGTTTTAATTATAAAAATGACATTGACTTATAAAAATATAAAATAAATTGAAATAAATATATTTTAAAAAGTTAGAAATGAGTGAAGGTCCCCGGATGGGGTGACACGGAGGGAAATGCGGCCACGTGGGAGCGAGCCGGGACGCGGTGTTAATGCATCCATCGGCTCACATCACCTCGGACATTAATTTGGCATGCATATGCGCAGGTGCATTCAACAGACGAGGCCCCTCGCGCAAGGGAAGGGTATCCGCACTATCCAGCAAATCTTAATGGAGGCGGCGATGGTTGTAGTTATGGCAATTGGTATGGCATTTGCGCTCACTGTTCGAGTTGCAAGTCCAGGCAACAGGTTGTTCCCAAGGCCCTCTGCTCCATAGACGCACCAACATTGCAACAGTCTCTCTCCCATTCCACTGGAGTGGTGGCTGCTCTCGGCCACCTCGCCGACTCTCAGCAACAATCCGACTCCCACTGGCAGCTCCCAGATCATCCACTGAAACCTCACCATGCCACGAATCAGAGGGAAACCGCGAAGGGGAGCGACGTGGTATACAGCGGAGTCGAGGTGCAAGCAAAAGGAGAAGTTTGAGAAGGCCATGGCAATGGCTACCAGGAGGCGTAAGGAAAGACCACGCACGCTTCCAATGGCGGTTGTCAAGGAGGTGATCCCGGAAGCAAGCCTGGAAATCCCTCCAGAGAACACCTTGTTCATGGTACCAGATAATTGGAACCCGCGCTCGCAATTTGGCTCGGCTAGCATTCCACAGCCGACAAGCGGCACGCGCAACCACCGTGACATCAGTATAGAGAATTCTTACTCCCCTTGCTATGTGGAAGAAAAAGTTCCTCCCGAACCCACCAAGGAAGCAGAGGGACACAAAACGCAGGAAGCAAAAGCGACCACCAGCGAGGAGTTTATGGACAACCACCGCCCGGAACAACCACCTTCAGTCGACTGGGGATATCTCAATCTCGTTTTTGAGATGAGAAATCTGCTAGAGGATTAGGTCTTCCGCCTCGCGAGAATGGAACAACGGCTCGACATGTTCTTTGCAGCGCATTCTAGAGCCACGCCAAAGAAACAATTCCCGACATGTGTGCGAGCTTACTCATTTCCAGTAAGATGGAGGCATTCCGCGGACGAAGACAATCACCCTGGTTCAGAGGTTATTTGATGTTCAGACCTAGACTTTGCTTGTGGTTTTGTTACTATAGTTTATGCCTTAGGACAACTAGCTATCAATATTTCTTAGTTCTAGGTGAACGAACAAGTTCCATGCCTGTGCCTGCTAGTCCTGGTTTCCTTCGGGCGGGACGTAGCAGCGTCAATTTTGTTAAATTTTGCTTATTCTGCAACTTTGGTGACACATGGACAATGATGCCTAGTTGTCCCGGTTTCCTGCTCAGGCAGGACAGCTGGCATCACCAACAACTATGTACTCTGTTTATGGTAATATAATAGGCTCCAACCTTTTTTACTTAAAAAAAGAAGAAGTTAGAAATGAGTGAAGGAACAATTTTGAAACATATATAATTAATTTATTATTTTATAAAATTTAGAAAACTCTCTTCATCGCAATTTTATTCAACAATTATAAAAAGACTATTTAATTTAATCTATCACTCCATGACACAAGAAAGATTAGATGTACATCAACACCTATAATTTCAAAAATACATTGTATTTGAAACCATGAATCCTTCATCTTTGACAACAAATAAAGTGTACTATAAAAAATGTGGTCTTTGTGGTAGAGATGATATTTTGTAAAAGAATAAAAAGTTCCTCTTGTTTGTAAATTTTGAAAAATGTGTGTTGTCCATAATCTTGGTTGAGAAAAACACAACAATGATTAGATATAATATATATAATAAACACAACATGAAGACACACATGAAAAGTAAAATATTCAATAAAATATTGATAATGACTTTCAATGATAATAACGAATAAAACATTTAAAAAACAAAAATTTAAAACTTTGATGTGAGAAAAGACAGTGGTGATTACACAAGGAAAGATATCATCAATATAAATATAACATTCTAGAATATATCTATACAATATATACTATAGCAATAACTTAGTATATTGTATTAAGATCTATATTAAAATATTTCTAACATAATATATTGTAGATAAATATTAAATATCTATAATAAAGTTAATATAATAGAAAATTTTAGTATATTGTATTAAGATCTATATTAAAATATTTCTAACATAATATATTGTAGATAAATATTAAATATTTATAATAAAGTTAATATAATAGAAAATTGTTAATATTATATATCCAAATATATACTTTATAAAAATGGTTAATAAATATACAACATATAAATCCGGGTACATCTATTCACTAATAAATATATAAAAGTATATGCATATATTTATAATATATAAATATTTATATTTATATAGATGTAAGTAGAAGTGGTTATATAATAAATATATATAAGTGTATGCATATATTTATAATATATAAATATTTATATTTATATAGATGTAAGTAGAAGTGGTTATATAGAAATGGTTATATAGAAAATTTGTATCTTTTTAACAATACTAAAATAAATTTATAGTTTATTAATTAATTAAAATTATAAATATGGTTTAACAAAATATTATAAATATAAATTAAAAATAATTATAAGAGTATATGGATTTCAATTGATATGTTTTTTTAAATTTTTTTGTTATTTTTTTAAATTGATCCTAACAAAATTTAAATAGTTTATATTAGTTTTGTCATATAAATGATTAACATTGTTATCTTTATTTACTCTTTAAACATCATGGTTTTTTTTTTTTAAATAAGTATTTTTTTTAATTAATTAATTAAATTATTACACAAAAAAATCCATATTATATAGGAATTTAGGACTTTTCATACATCAGTGATTACAACTATACTATTTCAAGATTAATTACGTCGATAGACGTCTTTTTCACTTTTACATAACATGATTAAAAATTTACTAGATCAACTTATTAAATGCCACCAACCATAATTAAGCAAATCCAAAGAAAATTACTTTATTTTAACATTTACATTAATTTTTTACAGTGATGATGCCATGTGTAATTATATCAAACTTTAGCATGGCTCTTAGAAAGAAATGGAGAGCAGCCATTTAAATTTTACAAAATGAGAGGTTTCAGGAAACATTTATGTATCCGCGGTTTGGAAAGCAACCATTTCACATTTACTTTTTAACAGTG